>CAUJNA010001524.1:228591-258591 GCA_963377175.1 Effrenium voratum
ACACCACCTTTTCGTGGGGATTTATCACTGGAGGGAACACTCAGTGATTGCTGGGAAGGCTTTCTGAGGGCTGTTCAGATTTCGAGGCACTCCTAACAAAGGGGGGTCCAAGAGGAGATGCCCGAAATTTGTCGGGTTCTATGCACATTTTGCTGTTTTTTTTTGGTTCTATGCAAATGTTGCTGATTTGTTTGGGTTCTGTGTCAATTTTGCCGTTGTTTTTTGGGTTCCGTGTCCATTTTCGGCAGAGAGCAGCGGCAATTTTTGGCACCGGCGCCGGGTTCCGCCGAGGTTCGACGCGCGGTACCCGATGGATCCCACCATCGAGGCACCGGAGTGCGGCTCGGCGGAAAGGCGGAAACGGCAACACCCGAGTGAGTCGTTTGCTCAACACCCGGGGGTTGTGCTTGGGTTACGAGCAACTTAACTTGGCGAATCGAACACAGGAGCTGGGTGTGACTTTTCGTCCCGGACAACCTCATGTTTGAAGTTTCGTGTCCACTTTTGGGAGATTTCCCGTGAAGGTTCAGATGGTACTTGGAGGGCCCCCCCCCCCCCCCCAAAAAAAAGCAACAAAAACAAAGAACGAACGCACGTGTTCCCAAGTAGGGGTTGCTCCGAGCTAGAACCCCGTGATGTGCACCTCGGATTCATAAATCCCTGCGTTATCATAGGGTCGATGCTTCGGGGGAGTAAGACACCCCGCCAACCGGTGTTTTTGGAGGTCTCTGCTGGCAGTCCATGGAACCAAATCGAATTGCAGCTTCTGCGCGGTTTCGGAATCGGTGGGTTCAAAGGCGGGATCTCACATCCAAATGGCTGTGGGTCAAAACCGTTTTGGGATCCCATTTTGGTTGGTAGGCGACTTCACCACCCATTTTAGGCTTCCGATTTTAGTGCTTGGATTGGTTGATGGTCACTGGGGGCTATCCGATTCGGATTTTGAGAAGCCCATGGCCGAACCCAAACAGCCACGGCACCGGGGGACCCGGTCCCTTCAAAAGGACATTGACATTCCAGGTGCCTCACTAACGTGGGAGGAAGCATACCCCATCTTCGCTGTTCTTGGAGCATGTTTTTTTTAGTCTTTCGGTTCTGTTCATTTTTACTGCGGGTCTGCAAAAAACAAAGTTTTTTGCTACCATACCAAGAGTAGAGATGCCATTTTTTGGGGCGCTTTGAAGCCCAAAGGAAAGCCACCAGGTTTGTTCTGGAGAAATTGCTGTATCTGTTCATTCCAATGGGCGAATGCTCAACGGGTTAAGTTTAGTCAACGGGTTCATGTGGGTGTCTCTTTCTTTTGGGGGACCCCCGAAATAGTGGCTAGGTCCCCCAGTAGTGCCCTTTCACTCGTTTTGGGTTGGGAGGGTTCCCCTACTAAAATAGGGTACCATATTATTCTAAGCTCTCTGGAGGAGGACCTAGGTGGGTGTTTCTCCTTTCGTTTTCCCTTCTAGAAGAAGGATCCCTGGAAAGAATGGGGAAGGTACCCCTAGACTAGTGGGTGTTTGTCCTTTCAGTTTTCCTTTCCAAGTCGAGCCGTGAACCCGTGGACTGGCGCCCCTGGCTTCCCTTGCCGTTGGGATGCGCCCAAAATTGGCGCAGGGGTTCTGAAAGGAGGCATGACATATTTGGGTCTCAAGACTCGAAAACCCCCTGGTTTGGGTGGGTGGTTCAAGGGAAAGTGGAGGACACCGGCCGTTTTGGAGGTTCACTTCTTTTGAGTTCACACAAACAGTTTTTGGTTTGGCTCACAGTTGGGGGCCTGAAGCGTCAACAGCTGATTTAGCCACCCATATTCAAGCCACAAGCCATGACGAATGGTTTCTTTAACCAGTTGGGATGGATGAAGCCCTACAAAGACTGGGATAGAACCACCTACCAACCGGTGCCCAATTTGTCCATCGGAAGGGATGGCCAACAATGGTATCAAGGATTACTTCTGCTTTGGTGGTAACCGCTTTCTGATGTCCATGTTAACTTCCAGAGCTTGACCATTTAACTGGGACCCTCCAACGAACCTAACATACAAGCCCACATAGCCACATAGCGCTTGTTTTTCGGGGTATTTGGAGACGGGTGTCCATTTTTTGTGGCAGGTCTTCCCCTGCATGGATGGACAAATGTTTCCCGATTCAGCCGAGGCGACTTCAACAAATGGCTCCTTGGCAGACGGGGGACCACTTTGGGCCAGGGGGCTAATTTGGTTTAAGCCGCCATCTGGTTCTTCATGGCCTTCCATAAAAGGAGAGCGTTTGAACAAGGCCTCATTTGCTTCTTTATTGCTAGTATTACTCTTCGCATCTTGATTAGTGTGACTGTTGACTTCCATCATTCTTTTCGGAGTTGAAGCAAGGGACCCAGGACCACTCTTGAGACTCTGGATGGTGCTTTCCTCCTCCACTGCTGAGAGAAGGGATTTTTGGGAGGGAATCCACTCGTGTTCTTCAGTCAACTTTTCTCAGCTCCTCCGAGACCCCTCCCAGAGTGGCGCTGTCAATGGAGTTCATCTGCAAAATCCAGTGACCCCTGCTTTAAGCCGGGTCCCCCAATTCGCCGTGGCGGAAGGGGAGATCCACCCTTTTCGGCCAGCTCAAACAGCCCCTTTGGCCCATACATATGTGTGCCTGTTCTTTTGGGGGATGAGCAACCCGGTGCCACGAATCTAAACCAAGGATACACTATATAATCACTGCTTGGATGTTCGGCCAAGTTAGTAGGTGGTTGGCCACCTGAAGGTTAACTCCACTAAAGGGGACTAATGAGCAGGTTATAGCTTAGGTTACTAATAACTTGGTAGCTTGGCCGAACAGCCCAGTACAAAGCGACTATACAAGGGGCATATGCCATTTTTTTCCTTGTGGAGGAAACGAGCTGCGCTCGCACCTTTGTAGTGTTGGACATTTGCGAGAACTGAATATTAATCCGTGCACGGGCGAGCCAGTCTGACATGACATCCAACCAGACCCTGCCGGTGTCAAATTGGAAGAGTTTCCTGTGAACGACATCAGTGGGAAGAAAGCGTCCTAGACTATGTCTGGAATACTTTGGTGGGTTTGTTTGGCAACAAGTTGTCCCCCCAACCCGTGCTGGCCTTGTTTGTCAGCCCTGGAATGGCTGTGCAAATCGACCGCAAAGTCACCCCTAAGAACAGAACGTTTGTTCTTCTTCGGTCCAGCCCTTGGCTCAAGTGAGGAAGTTCTACTACGGCACCTTGCACAAGCCCTGAGAAAGAGCGCGTGAGAGAACGCGAGCTGCCGGTGGGTGCCGTCGTTTTTTTAGAACGTCTCAATCTGAGTCCGGGCCCATCTGAACCTGGAGCGAGGTTCCGCGCGTTTCACTCCTCAGCTGCACTGGCCACAAGTTGACAGCGACAAAAGCAACGTGTCCACGGGGTTCGGTTGGTATGGCACCTGACAGGGGGCCTCGGTCAAGAGGAAAATGATATGCTGCAGGTGCCCTCCCTCAAGTGCCTTCTGTGGGAGGGTAGGTGCCCCTTACCCAAACTCCTCTTTGTCAACTCTTTCCATGCGATGATGGGTTTGACAAGGGCAATTGCAAAGGTCACCCTCACTAGCTGAGAAGGTTCCCTTATTTCAAAAGCATTTGGCCAGACGAGATCGACTTTTGGGGCAGTTTCCTTTTTGGGGACCCCTGCCATTTCTCCCCAAAACCTCCCAACCCGTTGGCAAAAAAAGGCGCTACTTCCGGAAGTAAACACTTCCTTTGGCCCCTGCAGCGAGGAAGTGCTGTAGATCTTGGGTGGTTATCCTGGAAGATTTGGAGGTGCTTGGCCACTCAAGGTCGATCACCCATACTTTTCGATGGTTGCGAAATCCATGTGGCACCACTTTGAAACCATGGTTGAAGCCATTCTAGGCTGGTATTTACAGGGGAATCCTCATTCTAGGGTTTCTTAGGTGGTTTCTTAGGTGGTGCGAAGCCATTGTTGGTTGGTATTTACGTTGGGGAATCGAATCATGCCAGGGCTTAGGTCATACTTCTCCCTCCAAAGAGCTGGGACAGCCCAATGTAGATCCAGGCAAGTCCACCTGCAAAGGCGAAAAAGAGGATGCGGGGAGAGCGGGGAGAGCGTGCGGACCCTAAACATGCGCACACGCACACACACACACACGGAGGTACACACACCTGTATATATATATACACACACGTATATGCACATATATATATATATATATGGTCACCCCCCCCCCCTGCATGAGCTACCGTTGTCTTTCAAAAAGTCGTTGGGGACCATTAGCAGACAATAAAAAAGTGAAAAACACCTGTTTTTTTATGCTTTTTTTAGCTAAAAAGGTAGGTCATGCAGGGGGGGGGTGAGCATATATATATATATATATATATGGTACCCCCCCAAACCCAAAAAACACTCAAAAACAGGAGGGAAAAGCTGAGACATCGAAGAAAAAGCATGGTCTTCTGGAAGAGGAAAAACCAAGGTTCTATGGAAGTGAAAGAAACCAAGATCTTTGGTGGAAGGGCTCCAAACCAGAAAAAATCAGAAAAACTAGAAAAAAACAAAAAACCAGGGTCCTCCAGAAGAAGGGTGCCCTCCATCATCTATCTCCTAGACCCTGGTTTTTTGGTTTTTCTGGTTTGGGGCCCTTCTTAATGAGGCCCCTGTTTTTTTTCCCTGTTTTTTTTTCTTCTGGTTTTTCTGGTTTGGGGCCCTTCTTCATGAGGCCCCTGGTTTTTTGGTTTGCCTGGTTTTTCTGGTTTATCTGTTCCCCCCCCCCTTTTTTTCTTTTTTTTTCTGGTTTGCTTCATGAGGACCCTAGTTATTGTGGGTTTTTGTTGTTTGAAGGGATAGATTTGAACAACCCAACAAAACTCAGGGCAAACCAAACAACAGAACACGGGCAGACCAAACCCACTTGGCAAAAACCGACACTTCTCCTCTGGGTTGTGTTTTGTTGTTTTCTCGAGTTGTGTTTCTTGGCATATCCATAATTTGGGCAGGTTTGGTAGTGCCATGATTGATTGAGCCTTCTTGGAGCCACAGTGAACGGGTGTGACCAGTGAACTAGATGTTCAATGTTAAGTTGAAATTCAACACTCCTTTTCAAGCTCCTGATGCAGCTCTGTTGAAGCTGGTCCAGCTCCTTGTCACACTCGTTTTGAGGCTCTTTGTACAAGGCTCCGTATAAAACTCCTCATAAGGCTCCTGTAAAGCCGCTTGTCGGACTCCTTTTGAAGCTCCTTATACAGCTCTTCTATGTCATGGCTCCATATAAGGATCGCAGTATAAAAGCTGCTTGCAAAGCTCCTTTTGAAGCTCACTTGGGTGCTTATAAGACTGCTTGAATGAAGCTTCAAATTAAGCTCCTTACATGACTCATCATACAGCTCTGTTTAAGGCTCCTTAAAGACTCCTTGTACAATTTCTTGCACAAATGCTTGTACAGCTCCTTTTAAGGCTCATGATAAGCTCTTTACAAGGGTCATTGCAAGCTCCTTATACAGCTTATAACGCACATGTTATAGTTCTTATAAAGCTCCTTATACTCCTTGAACAGCTGCTTGTGGGGCTCCAGGTACAGCTCTTGTTGAAGCTCTGTAACAAGAACTCCATATAAGGCTCCTTATACCAAATTGGACTCCAATTGAGGTTTAATCAGTGTTCACAGGAAGAAAGGATTCCTATGTTGAATGAGAATGGAAAGGAGAAGTCCTTTCCATATGTGATGTGAAACTAACATTAACTAGCAGAGTGTGCAAATAATTTAATAGGGCACGAGTTTCATTAGACTTCCATCTTCAGTTGGAAACTGAGTAAAGCGTCCTGTCCATGAATAGAACTTAGCAAGGGAATAGTTCGAATATATTTGCTGTATCAATTAAATAAGATTTAAACCGACATCCAGTTAGAATTGTAATAGAATTGAAGAACAAAACATGCGCGGTTGAATGGCTATTCTAACCGAGGATTAAAGTAGGAAGTGCCTTTCACATCGGCCTTTAATCAAGGATAGTTGCTATGTAAATGGAATTCGAATGTCTACTTTGATTGCTAATTTTGAGTAGGAAATCCTTTCCAAAGAGGACTTTAATCAAAGTTAATTGCAGTTTGGCAAGCACGTGGAAAGGTAATGGATAGTAGTGGAGCAGATTTGGAAAGGTGGAAGATGGCAAATGAGTGTGCAAAGCTATGGTAGCTTTTGAGTGGACTTGCAAAAATGGAAGATGTGCAAAGGAGGAAAAGTGGATCATGGGTGGGGTGTGAGAATACATATGTATATATGTATATATTTATAGCAAGTGCTTGGGTCCTGGGGGGTCCGGGGGGGGGGGGTGTAGCATATTTCTATATATATATACACACATACATAGACACAGCTAACACACACACACACAGACCTGCATGCGTAGCAAACATGTGTATATGCACATGTACACAGAATAGAAGTATTGATCAGACCACGAGCGCAAAGGCGCTCGGGGCGCGCTCTGATCTCAGGAGCTGCGCGGCCCTGAGCAGCGGACCACAGTTCTGGAGGCGGGGTCCAGGAGGTCCTGTGGTTCAGCAACCAAATTGGGCGGCTCGTCTTTTCTTTGCGAATCGGACCCCGCAAAATGAAATTCGGTTTCCCTTCCAAACCACAAAAAAGGGGTACGCTCAAAACAAAACACACCCAGGTGCTGTTTTGGTTCTTGTTGGTTTTACTCCCCCAATGTAGGGAAGGAACCCAAAAAGCGGTCCCCCAATGGAGATTCCGATCCAACAAAAATGTTGTTTCTGCTCCATGTGAAACTGTAAAGGAGTATGTATCTGCTTTTGAGCCACCTCACATCAGTTGGTTGTCAAGCGTGGCGCAACAGGGGGCCCTATGGGGTCCCTTGATTTTTTTCGGAAGGGACCCAGCGGGGTTGGGGCCATAAATACCAAGCATTCTCAACCACACCATGGTAAACCACTGTAAATTTGAAGGTTTACTCGTTCCCATGCAATATGGCAAAGGATCCACCGTCCTCTCCCCCAAATCAGACGCCCCAGGCGAACCCCACGTTTTTTTTTCCGGATGCGCCGAACTACGCGGAGTTTCCTCGCCGCGGATTTCGCAGGCGCCGGACGAGGAGTTCGAGAACCCGCTGCGCACGCCGGGGATTGAGGCGCAAAAGGGTGCGGGGAGTCGTGCTCTACACCTCAGAAATGTTTGACCTACTAAGAGCCCTGATCTAGAAACCAAGGATTGGGCTCCATTTTGGCTCCATTTGAACCCTTTACCGCACATGTTTCCTCCGAGAGTGGTCGAAACAAATTTGACAATAGTCTATGGTGCATGTGGGAGGGACGAGAAGGGGGACGAGCTCTAAATTTGCCCACAAATGAGGTTTGGTCAACAGTTCCAGCATTTGGGGGGACGAGAAGGTGGACGAGCCAAATTTCAACAGGGGACTCACTGGTTTTCCTATGTCCTCGAGGGACTCACGCAATTTTTACCCCTGATTCATAAATCCCCCCGCTTATTACTATTGCATCAACCATTGGCGTTTATTTGGGGGCCAACATGAGGGACAACTCTTCGTTTTTCGGACCGGTGCAAGCGTCTAGGCGGAGAACGTGCACAAGGTCTACGACGCCATCGCCAGCCATTGGAACCATACGCCAGGAGCCCCACGTGCCGGGAGGGAGGTCTCAGGGTACGGCCAAAATTTTTGTTGGGAGGCCGACTCCCTCTTACCTCTTAAAAACACAACTTCTCAACTTGTTGGGTAACATGGGCTATATGTCTGTAAAAGATTAACTTCCCCAGGGCTTGGAGTTTTAAGGGGTAAGCCCTATTGCGCAGGGAACAAGGAAGCCGATTCTCGACTTTACCGCCTGGTGCCATGGTGTTTGGAGTCTGGTCGGCATATTTGCGCAACGTGGCAGGGGCCTCCGCTGTAGTCGAAAAGTGGTTCTGGTTCCCTGGACATGGTGTGAGTTTTCACCGAGGACCCCGGTAGCGGACATTTACGTGGGCATTTATGTCCAACCACTGGAGTCACGTGCTCAAAACCGATTCGGGTAGATGAAGGTTAGTAGGGGGACAATCCCCTTGCCAGAAATTTGTTGCGGATATCCGCCTTCTTAATTCTTTACATGGTTCTGGGGTTAAGACCATTTTAGTACCGGGTTTTGATTGTGACTCACTTGGGGCTCCTACAGAATTTCAAAGGCGAATGGTTGATTCTTTAGATTGCAAGCACGGAACGAGCTGGACCCCCCCGCAATATCGAATGTTCTTGGACTTGCAACGGGGTTGCTTCGAGCCTCAAAACAATGAACCTCAAAACTAATGAACAAACCACAAGGGTACTGTCAACTTCAGACAAAACAAAGGACCATACTAATCAGAGGAATAGATGGACAAACCTCTTAGTAGGCGGGGCCTTCTAATGCGTTCACACAACAAGGAATCCCAGTTTTATTTGTTTCCTTTGGCTTCCTTTGGACTGTCTTTGGTTTTGATTGTTGGCAAACAAAGACAAACCCTTAACCCCTCCTTTGATGTACATTAAAAAACCTTTGATGTGGGTGTGTGTCAAAGGGCTACCCCAAAGATTGCGATTTTCATTTTTAACGGTTTCCCTTTCAACCAACCCCAAAAAGCGGACCCTAAAAAACCAGGCACGCCCGTATGGGTACGGGTCAAAAACACAACCGTATTGCCCTTTTACCCTTTTTTGGGGGAGAGTTCCCCCACTAAAATAGAGTACAGGAAAAAAAAATCGGGCACCCTTGGCACCCTTATTCTAACCGCTCTACTGGAGGACCTGGCATAGCAAGGTGCCGTTTTGGTACCGTCTCTTTGCCTCCTGGGTACGTCTTAAAGTGGGTGTCCCTTTCTCGGGTTTGAGCCGAATCCTTTAGGCGGTACAAAGCCTGGCCCAAGGTCGAGGCCGGGAACCGAGCGCGTAGAGTGCCCTTTGCTCATTTCATTCTTGTATGTTTTTGTTTTTCTTTATTCTTATGATTTGTATTTCGTCGTTTATTTGTTCACGTATTGACTTGACTTTTTGTTTATTCAGTTGTCTATTCGTTCTGATGGTTTATATACACTTTTCATGTAGATTTTCGTTCATTCGTTCGTTCGTTCGTTCCTTCCTTCCTTCCTTCCTTCCATCCATTTTATTTGTTTATTTGTCTATTTATTCATTCGTTCCTGCGTTTGTCCGTCCGTTCATTCATTTTCCAGCCGTCTATTTGTCTGGGTTCTGAAGGGTTCCACAAGGTCAGAGTATGGAGTCCTCGAACCTTCCATGAGCGGCTTCCGGTTGACAGGGGGTCTGGGGACTGTTGGGGGTGCCACCTGAGTCACAATCAAAACCGATTCGGGTAGATGAAGGTTAGTAAGGGGCAATCCCCTTGCCAGAAATAGCTGCGGATATCCGCCTTCTTAATTCTTTACATGGTTCTGGGGTTAAGACCATTTTAGTACCGGGTTTCATTGTGACTCACCTGGGCCTACACTTTCTTCTCTTTGGTTTTGTTTTTGAAGTTTGATGAGTTTTTATGTACGCACAAAGCCCTCAGAATGCTGCTGCTGATGGCTTAAAACATACCAAGGACCTCAGGGAGTGGAGGGGAACATCAGGGAACTTTCTTTGAATGTTTTGGGTGGGTTTTAAAGTTTACGCGAAAAGACACCCCGATGTTTTCAAAGGAGGAACCATCTTCAAGAAACAAGGGTTACACGGGGCACTTGGAGGCCTGGCAAGTCACGATCCCAGTGTTGGGGTCAGGGGAGCGGCAACCACCGCCTTTTGACCCTTCGGCTAAGGACTGTAGCTGTGGATAATATGGGTATAGGACTAATTTCTGTACAGTAGCCATGGGAATTTCACTCAGAGATGAGCCTAGCCCCCACGCCATTGGAAGCAGGTTGAGTTGAATCCTTCTGGGCATTTCTCGCAAGGCGCCGAAACCCCAAAACGTAGGTGGATTCGTTTTGCTCACCTTGAAAACTATCCAACAACTGGAGAACCAGAGCCTTGCTTGTTGTTAGGGAATCTGAGAGTGAACCTCCTAACTATTCCCTAGGACCCACAAGTGGTTGGTAAGGAGTCATTCCCAAATTCCCTACTAACAAGCAAGAATATGGGTGCGTGCCAAAATAGAGGGTCGTTTTCCTTTTGTTTCCCCTCGAAATCACCCCCAAAAGGGTACCAACTCAACACACATCCAGACCCATATGGGTGCGTCCCTTTGAGGGACCCCTCCAACACGACGGCTTGCCTTTTGCTTTTGCTCCAAACGTACTCCAAATGGGGCACCAGCCCCCATAAGGCAAACCCGCGACGTATGCCGTGGCCTTCGTGTGGTGAGGCCTTCGTGCTGTCGCTGCCCAAGGGCTCGCTAGTGGCGGACCTGGGCTGCGGCCGCTGGGCCAAGAATTCTGGGGGCCCTTTGGTGGACATCAGCTACCTTTCCTCCCGCTCACATGACACCTGTGGCAGGGTACCTGGAAGATCACTTGTCTTTTGGGGGGCACGTGTCAGGTGCCATGCTTGGATTTGCGTCTCAGTCACAGTCATCCATCCATCGCTTGGGTTTCTTTTCATTCCCCGATGCCAGGGGGGTCTATCATAAAATCATACTTCCAGCAGTATTGTGCTTAGTGGGTAAGAACCATGGTGAGATAACCCACTTCATTGCCATGGTCATACAAATCTCAGTTCAGTGGGTTATGTCGCCAGGCTTACTAAGCAACCGCTTGCCTGACGCACCGAATCACTCGTTGCTTTGGCTGGGGTCAGTAGTTGGACGTTTGACGGTTTCTGGGGGTCAAAGTCAGACCATGGGGGCCAGCTTCCCTTTAAGCCACTTAGGGGCTTTGATGATGGCAAAAGAATGAGTCCGGCAATTTGAGGGCAGCGGCTTCGGTCGAGGGTGGTGCTGAAAAAAGGGGCAATGGAGATCAATCGAGGCGATCAATTCGGTGCGTCAGGTCAGTGCTTGTAGCAACTCCATGGTGAGAGAACCCACAAATGCCATTGTGATGAGTCTCCGTTGAGCGGGTTATATCCAGGCTTACGCACCACTAAGTACTCGATTGTCCCTTTAAGAGTGCGCTCGCCTTTCGTGGGGGATTGTAGTGGCTTCGATCTTTTCCTTTGGGTGTTCCTTTCAAGGGTACCCTCAAAAAAAATGACACACCCAGAATGTGGAAACAGAGCCCCGTCCTATTAGGGGCGTTGGGCCCCTCCAAAAGTGTTTGGACTCCCTGCTGAAAGGGGACACCTCCAAGGGTTTGAGGCTGCTCAGGAGGAAGCGCGCTTAAATCTCACGAGTCGAACTCCCTCAATTCTCACGAGTCCAATCTACTCATTTCTCACAATTTGTTTTTCGCGGTTTCCGCCGTATTTTGAGCTGCTCATCTATCCCGTCCTGAAACCCAAAACCGAAACCCTCAAAACCCTTAAAACCGAAAACTCTAAAACCGTAAGCCCTACAACCCAAAACCCCCCCAAAAATGCATTCCCCGAAATCGGAGACCTAAACCCTAAACACCCTAAACCCTAAACCCTAAACACCCTAAACCCTAAACCTTAAAGTCCTTAAACCCTAAACTAAACCCTAAACCCTAAACCCAAAACCCTGAAAACCTAAACCAATTACTAATTACATTTAAAAAAGTTAAAGCCAAAAGCGGTTGTCACATGCCGGTCTATCGTCGGGGCTTCTTCAAGCTTTCTTTTAAGTTCTGCGCGTGTCTCGCGCGCTTTCGGGCTGGGGTGTACGAATGCCGTTGCAGAAGCTGGCGTGGCCGCACGGAGAAGAAGCTCCTGAAGAAGCTGAACACAATGCAGCCTTGTTTGGAAGTATTGGTCTAAGCTTGATGCGGGCGGCGCAGGCCCAGGACATGTTGCCCGCGCTGTGCGTCTTGCGCCCCGCGCGCGCAGGACAGCCTGAGCTCTGTCCTGCCCGCTCTAGGCCAAGTTTGGCTTCCCGGGCCCGTCGTTGTGCTGGGGATGCAGCAAATGCGGCATCGCTGCCTTGGCAGTTTGTGCATGTGCATATATATATATATATATGTATATATGTATAGCTTGAGAACTCTTACTGGTTTGACACGTTTTTCCCTAGCTTGCCCCCCGCCGCCCGCTTTCCGCAGGAGGCTGGCCGGAAAGGTCCGCGCCAGCCTCGTCTTCTACTGGGGGATGCCGCGCGTGGACAGGCGCCTCATTTTTTTCGACTCGCCACGAAGCTTTGTTTTTCCGAGGCTTGCCCAGCACTCTGCCCTGGCCGAAACCGCGGCTCTCATCGCACACCGGGCCGGGCGCGACTTCCCCCCGGCAAATTGGCAGGCTTTGGCCTTGCTTTGCAAGTTCGTGGGTTCTCTCAGGCTTGGGGCGTTGCGAGCGAGCGGCTTTAGAGCGGCGGCGACGCGATTCGCCAGGTTTTGAAGAACGACCGGCGGCAGACCGAAATCAAGACGTTGTCCTCTCTGGAGAGGACTGACGCGCGAGTTTCTGCTCGCGCCTGCTCCGTTACAGCCAGGAGTCGACTGTGCTGAGGGCGGCGCCGCCGGCTAGCGCGAGCTTGAGCGCGAGAGCCGGGCGAGCGAACGGGAAAGAATATAGGTTTTCGAGAATATTTAGAACGCGTTTTGACCTGGGCGAGTTCGGACACCCGCGCTGACTCAAAGTTTTTTCGCCAAAGAATTAAACCATTCTACAAAAACAATGTCAGAAACAAATGCAAAAAAGCAAAGAAGCCGCGATTGAGCGCGTCGAAGTTTGCAAAGCTAGGCAAAATGAGTTCGACTTGTTTCTAAAATAATGATTTAACTTAGATTAGCCCGCGCGTGTTTCAGTTTGGAAAAATCGTCGGTTTTCGCGAATGAACATGATTTGGGCTTGCGGGGCTTGATGTTTTGATTTTTTCCCGCCGGGAACGCGCCGCGCCTGCAGCGAAATCTGCGTGCGACCTTGCGAAATCTGCGCCGCGATTTGTGATATTGCTTCGATCGAGAATCAGGCAACTGGAAGTAGATGTGTATATATATAGGTATGCGTATTTGTGAATTTTGCTCAGAAACCGTTGAACTGTTCCAAGAAATGAGTATATTCGGTGATTTGAGTGTTTGACAATTGAACTCTTCTAGCGTGACTAAAGCTGAATAGTCTAGCCAAAGCAATAAAAATGAAAAAGTGTCTTTCTGTTCAAAGGGTTTTCGACTAATTCGAACTGGCAACGTAGAGCCGGCAAAGCCGGCGGTCGGAATTTCCAGAAACACGAAAGCCATGATTCTCTTCCCTTTCCCTTGTCTCTTTCTCTTCCTCGTTCTTTTTATTTTCTCTTGTCTTTCTCTCTCTCTCTCTCTCTGTCTCTCTCTCTCTCTGTCTCTCTCTCTCTCTCTGTCTCTCTGTCTCTCTCTCTCTCTGTCTCTCTCTCTCTCTCTCTCTCTCTCTCTCTCTCTCTCTCTCTCTCTCTCTCTCTCTCTCTCTCTCTCTCTCTCTCTCTCTCTCTCTCTCTCTCTCTCTCTCTCTCTCTCTCTCTCTCTCTCTCTTCTGTCTCTCTTGAGCTTCTTTCTCTTCGTTTTTGGTTTTCAGCTATTCAATCAGGGGGTCTTCAATTAGGGGTGCTAGGCCCAAATCCGGTTTGCCAATTTTTCAAAGTTTTTGCCAGAGTTTGCAAACATGCCAAAACAACATGCATGGTTTGCCGTGAGCCATGATTTAAGTTGATCAGTCACGTGCGATGCAACATGTGTGTGGCAAGATTCATATGGCGCAGACGTGCAAACAACCCACATGTGCACATGACATGAATTGACTTGCACATTACCATGACATAGCTTGCGCCATGGTGACTTAAATTTCTTGCAAACACGCAAGCAAAAGTTGAGCAAGCATTAACAAAGTCATGTGCGCATAGACACAGCTTATCACAACATGCTTGCAGCAGTGAAATGTTCATCTTCAATTTCATCTTACTGGACTCTGCCCCATTCAACTTCGATTGCTGAACTGATCGCAACTATTATAGCTCAAGTTTGTCAAGGCGCCAAGCCACTCCAAATATCACTACCATTGCATCAGCAAGTCAGTGGGGATGCTTCGCTCGTTAGATACTAAGACAAGCAGGAGCGCGCTGCCCTTTTTTTTCTCGTGGCAGTGCATGGATTGACGGTGAGTTGCCACAAGATTTGTGGAGCGCTCCTCTCCTTTTCTTATCTTGGCAGTGCATGGGTTCATGGTCAATTGCCACAATGGTTATTGTGCAGTTTGCGCCCAGCCGGCATCTAAAAGCAGAAGATTTTCCTCTGCTCGTCGGCTTTGCCGTTGCCGCGTTCGGCTTGTTGATTTGCGCTGGCCGCATGTATAGGCTGGTTCTTGGTGGCGGGCCCTGGGTGGGTGGGATTGAGATCGAATCTTTTGATAGACTTTGCTTTGAAAACTTCCACGTCTTAAGTCCTGTGAACCTTAAACCCTAAACCCTAAACAACCCTAAACTTAAACCTCAATAACGAAAGCTAAACCAAACCCTAAACCCGAAAGCCTAAACCCTAAAAACACTAAACCCTAGGCACCCCACCTAACTCGAAACCATAAACCCTAAACCCGAAGCCTCAATCTAAAAACCCTACACCCTAAACCCCCTAAACCCAAAACCCCAAAACCTTTCGACCCTGAAAACCCTAAAGCTAAACCCTAAAGGCCTAAACCGTGGAAACCCAAAGCCCTCAACCCTACATCCGAAACCCTAAAGTCTAAACCCAAAGCTTAAACCCTAAAGAAACACTAAACCCTAGAAACCCCACCTCAAAACCCTAAACCCTAAACCCTAAACCCTAAACCCGAAGGTTCAACCCCAAAAAACCCTAAACCCTAAAATCCCAAAACCTGCGCCCTAAAAATCCTAACCCCGCCAAGCCTAAACCCTAAAAGCCTTAAAACTAAAACCCTAAAAACCGGACACCTAAAACCTTGAATCCCCAAAGCCCTAAAAACCCTAAAAACTGTAAACCAGCAAAACTCGAAACCAACAATGCCTAGGTGTAAACCCTAACAGCCCTGAACCTAAACCCAAAAAGCACTAAAGTTCCTCAACCCTGAACTCACTCAATTCTCACGAGTCCAACCCGGGTTTTGACCAGCGTTCTTTGTGGCAATTTTGAAAAACGTGCAAATAACGGCACATTTGACTTGTGAGAATTGAGTGAAATGAGCGACGTGTTTGAGGAGAGCGGTCCTTGCATGTCCAAAACCGATCTAGGAAGTCGAAGGATGTGAAAGCTAAAGGAATTAGAGTGTGGACATCCCTTGGTTTTGGGTTCCTTTCTTCTTGGGGACTTGGTCTGACCGAGGCCAAGGGCGTTTGGTGGGGCAATTGCCACAATTTCCACCTGGTTCGGCAAGGAATTTCGAATGGGAGGAGCCTTGTAAATGATGTCCTCCAACGAGGCCAAACAGATTCATACCAATTTGGGGATCTTTTTCGAAAGTATTTCACAGCTTGAGGTTCACTATGGACCAGAATCAAGCAGCTGATTTTTGGGCAAAAGCTGAAACATCTGATTTGATTTGATTGTCATCAGCAAGTGCCAGTTGGGACCTGAGGCAACGGCAAGAACTTGCCAGGAAGCCCAGCGCTGCGTAGAGGGGTGCGCGCTGGGGTTGGGAGCCTGGCGGCTTGACTTTGGGCCTTTTTGAGTTTTTTTTTTTTATATTTAAATAAACGAACAAATGCACCGTTTTGTAACCAAAAAGATGGAGACATGGAGACGTCGAAAAAACCAATGTGGACTCACTGTGGTTTGGTCTCAATATAAGGACCCCCCGCCAAAAAAACAAGAGAAAAAGGTTTACCTGTGGTCTCCCTTAAGCCAACCCCGAAAAAGGGAACCCTAGAAGGAGGACACAACCGAGTGATACCTTGGAAACTCATGGCGTAGGCGTTCCACGCCAACCATTTGGAGGTTTTATCACCCCTTGTCCCCCAACCACTTTTGGAAGGCCATTTTGCGAAAGGTCATGCCTTTGGTGGTTGGTTATCCCTCCCCAAACAAAAAAGGACAGAGCCCTGGTAAGCAAGCTGACCAACACTCAAACAATATTAAGTATGCAGTGGTGTGTTTGTGAAACAAAAACAATGGGCCTAGCAATTGTCATGTTTCAGAATTAGAGAGTGGTTGGCTGCTCGAACCTTTGCCGCTGTTTTCGGAGTGGGTTGGAGCGCCTGAGGCCCCATGCCAAGGCCGCAGGGTGCTTCCCCATCGCCAGCGCTGGACACTCAGAACTAGTCATACCCCCCCAAAAAAGGGCAAAAGGGCACCACTGGTGGAACTCCTATTTTGGGGCAACAAAAGAGGCGTTGTAGGAAATGGCCGTACTAGGTCAGAGGGAAGTAATGCTTCTAACGTGGTTTGGGTGGACCCCTAGTGGGTTGCTTCCTTTCCTTTTTCGTTTGGAGGAGTTCCGCCTGAAAACTTCAACCTTCGACGACCACTACGGTGCCATTTCTTCCCAAAGCCGCTGGGGGTCATAGGAATAAGACCCCCTACTCGGCCAACTTAGTAACCTAAGCTATAACCTGCTTCTCCTAAGTGGAGGGAATCGTGTCATTCGTCCAAGTAAAGGGGTGTTGGGCTGTTGGGGAAATGCGGTACCGAAGTTGCCACTTTCCGGGGTTGCAATCATGGAAGCCCTCCCCCCTCCTCCTTTTCTTGGACCACCCGTCACCTTTCGCCTGTCCAGGGTTCCCGACAGCTTGCTGGGTGTGTCTCAAACTTAGGGGACCCCCAAACATGATTGTTCTTTTTCCGGCTTCCCTTTAAAAGCAACCAAAAATGGGGACCGAGCCTCAACAAACAGACGCACTCAGATCACCACCACCCCTCCCCCTTTGGCGCTGGCGCCCCCTCCCCCCCAAAGCATTCAGGACATCAGCGCGCCTTTGGCGCGGATCGCAGCGGAGGACCAGCTCAGTGTTGGCCATTTGCTCGGTATCGGGATTGTCCTCGGACCGGAGTTTCCGTGGCTGAGCTTTGGTTCGCTTCCGTTTGCTGAAGATCAGGGTTTTTCCATTTTAATTTTCGCCTGCTGATGTGGTTTGAAGGGAAACAACATTTCACCACTGGAACTCTTTTTCTTCTTTTCCGCGGGGGACTTAAGCAAATGGAGGTGGTGGTTTTAGGTTTTATTTTTGGGGAACTTTTGTTCCCCTTGTGGTTCCCCTTATGGTTTGGGTCTTGCAGGTATGAATTGTTTTATGGTCAACGTAAAGGGGTTTGGGGGCAGACACCCTCTTTGGCACCCCATATAAATAGCACCTATTCAGCCCACCTGAAGCCAATCCAGAATTGCTCTAAGTCAACCTGAATCGCATCCTGAACCCCCCCCCCCCCCCCAAACCCCACCTTTGAAACCATGTGGCTGTGGGTCAAAAGTAGGTACCCAAAATGGGTTACCCTGGTAAATGGAAACATGGACTAAAACCTGCAGTCTCCTGGTGGTTTAATTTTGACCCATACCCATGTGTAATGTTGGCTAAAGGGCGGCCCGATTTTTAAGCCACTGCATATCTTTCCCTTCGTCGGAGAGCTTCCGGAGTCGCAGGAGCACGGCACCTGCTGTATGGCCCGGCTGCCGAGCGGGACCCCTTCCACACCAAGGACCCCCTTTTGGGCTCTCCGGGCAAAAAGGGGATGAACGCGGAGGGAGCAGCCTGCTGGTTTAATCAGCCACAAGGGCCATCTATTTCTCCTAAAAGGACACGTATGGAAGGGTCTGGAGGAATCCTACAGGAACTCCTTTTTGATGGAATCTCGAGAGGTGCTGGGAGCTGCGGGGTGGTTGGCGGGGGGGTGGTTTTGGGTGCGTGCAGTTCTGTCGGGCCTCTCACAGGATATGATTGGCCTTCAACAACGCAATGTTGACGGATCAATTAACCTGGTGTATGATGTGGGGTGTGTGACTCCAAGCAGTGCAGGTCCCGCTCTTTTACCAGTTGCGGTTCTTTTAGTGCTATGAGGTCAGTTCAACAATAAGAAACATGTCTGGCAAAACTATGAGGTCAGTTCAAGAATAAGAAACATGTTTGGCAAAGCATTGTCAACTAAAAACTACATGGGGATTCTCTATGTTGCTACATCATCCCTCCGCCTTAGCCAAGCATCCGCTAATCATACCACGGGGTATTCTAAAGTTCTATTTTGCTTGAAAGAACTGCCTGAAGGTTCTTTGAGTGCTCTGAGGTCAGTTCAAGAATAGTACTTTTTTTTGGCAAAGCATTGTCAAACAAGAAACAAACACCTCCCTGTAAAACTACTTCTGAAGAAGAATTGGGTTGTGTCTTACCATGAGGCCAGCTCAAGAAAAAATAAGTCAGGAAAAAGCTACCTCGCCGCAAAAGCTACTCCAGAATATGACTGGGGTTGTGTCTTAACTATCAAGCCAAATTGCAAGCATGGTCAATCTACATAAAACTACATCCCTGTGAGCACTTCGGAATTGCAAAAGCCACTTCTGACTTCGGAATAAGAATGAGCCTTGCTGAAGCGACTTCGGACGACTGGGGTTCAGCCGGGTGGTCTCAATCGAGGTGGCGGACTGCCTGGCCGCGCCTTTGCGCGGCGGCGCCTTCGACGCGGTGCTCTCCATCGCCGCACACCGGGCCGCAGAGGGGGCGTGTCGAGAACCTGGGGTCCGAAAGGTCGAGAACTTGGGGTCAAAAATGGGAACCATAGGGGATAGGGGTGGAGAACTTGGCGTTTGCTTCGGAGGTTTTGTGTTTTTCGTTTTTAAGCATAGGGAGGTTAGGATTTGGGGTTCAGAGTTTAGAGTTTAGGTTTTGTGATTTGCTTCGGAGTGGTCAAGGGACCAGATCGAAATCGATTTGCATTTGAACTGCATTCGGACTTCTCGAAAACTTGGGGGTCCAAATGTCGAAAACTTGGGGTCAACAAAAAAGGGGACCATAGGGGAATGGGGTCAATATCAGTATTTGCTTCGGAGGGGTCAGAAAGAAAGCCATATCTGCATTTGGACGGCATTTTTAAACGCCACATCGAAATAGATTCAAGAAGAGGCTTCTTATGAATTGGTGAGTTACGGCATATGTTGCGTTGTTTCAGAGTATGTTGGTGCTAAGTGTTTTTCCCATGTTGGGGAGAGTCGCGAAGCTTCCTACACAACACAGGGGGCTGTGTTGTTTTTTTCTCATGTCCAAAGGTACGGCAACTTTTGACTCTGGCGTGAGGGCCAATGTCGTGTACTTTGTTTTGGGCGTATTCGTGCTGTACGGGGTATGGGTGTGCAGTGGTTTCCACAATGGGGCTTTGCCCTTGTGGGTGTCCCTTTTGGGGTGATTGAAACGGAGGCAAGTGAACTTTTTGGCAGGTTTCCACTTTTTTGCTTTCCCCAAGGTTGACTTGAACCCAGGGGTAGGTGTGGGAGAAAGAGCAACTGGAAGTTTGGTCAACACATCCCATGTCTATGGTCCATTTGGGAGGCACACGGGACGAGCTTTTCTTGGAACCTGGCACAAGAAGTCCTCGAAACGGGGCCGCGCGAGCCAGTGAGGTGCTGCATCACTTATCTACCCCCGCGCGGCGCGTGCAGGCGCCAGGGCGAGTGGGGATGCACATTCTTCGGCAAAGTTTTCTCGGTCAAGCCCGGGAGTTGACTCGCTCATCAGGGGTTAAGTGAGACAAATGTCGCACATTCTTGAGAACATGGGCATGTCTCCAAACTCGAGGGCTTTCTGACATTGTGTGATCCGATTCGCTCTTGGTTTCCGCTACAAACCAACCAAACCTGAACCAAACCTGGGTTGGGCCGAACGAGGAAGAATGCCCATACGTATGCAGTACGTGTCAAAGCAGGCTTACTAGCACGTACCTGACGTACTCGATCGGCCCCTTTAAGTAGAGGGCAAATGGACCTGGACTCACCGATTCCACCTCCAAACCCGGACTCACCACGATGATCCGGCTAGCCGCCGGACCTACGCAGGCGTTGCGGGAGGGAGCGCCCGGACACTCAGAAGGGGGAGGGAGCTGTCGCCAGAAGGTTCTTTGCGAATACCGAATACCTGTTGGCTTGGGCGGGGGTTTATAAGCGATGGTTTAGATACGCAGCGGGGATGATCAGCGTGATTTTAGGTCGTGCTTCTAAGACTGCCTTGTTCTCCGGAATGCGTGATGAACTTGGTATTGCTTCCAGAGCAGCCGCGAAGAGGGTGCCCTCCGACAAAAAGCACACCCAATCGATGCGACAAGAACATTCCAATGAAGCAGCCTGGTCCATTATTGCCATTGCGGGAAGCTTGGTTTAGGGTTGGCTTTTGTGATACCAGGGGACGGGGAAGGGACGGGGAAGGGACTCAGCTGCCTGAACTAAGCTCTTAGCCCGACACCGTTTCACCCAAACTCGTAGTCCAGCCCGGTCTGGCAGGTTCAATGTACCCCATCAGTTCCAGAGGAGTTTATCAGGGGTTGTGCTTTGGGTGAATTTGAATAACTCACTCACCGAAAATCAAGAAGAATCTCCTATCAGAGGAACCCTCGTCAGCACCTAGAGTGGATGGCTGGATGGCGTATTTCCTTTATTTAGCAGTTTAATACCATGGCTTGTGGGTATTTTCCGGGGCTCGAAAACCGCCTTGTTCTGACTGTAAGACCCCAGTGCTCCAGTTTCGCATACTTCCTTAGAGGGGCAAGACACACCATGACACACCAGGTAAGTGGGTGATGCTGGGATAAGCCCCTCAAAACGGGTTCTAACCTGGGTTGCTGCCCACCAAGTGTCCTCCTGCATTAGGGGACACTTCCACCAGTGAGCTCTAGATCCTTGTTTTTTTCTGGGGGTGTCCTAAAACAGAACGACGATGCCTTTTATTCCCCTCGCCCCAGCAGGTTCTTTTGACCACGAAACCCAAGCAATACCAAAGCAAACCAACCAAAATCAAGTAAGCTGCACAGGGAACAGCCTTGCTGGTGCTTGGCAGGGAATGAGAATTGGAATTTGGTGGTTCGCAGCCATCCCCTTAGCTTTTTAGCCTTTTGGTGTTTAGTGGGGATTTCCATTTCACCCACTAAAAGTTAGTCACTTTGAGCGGGGGATCGGAAAACGGGCCCAGGAAACAGAATCCAACTGCTGGTTTCCTTTCCATTTCTTTTCTTTTCGGGGATCCCAGCGTTCATTCAGAGCACCCGGGTTTCGGAACGGAAGGGTCTCTGGAGCCTTGGAGCCTCGAGGCGGCTGCTGCGCTGCGGGGGGCTCTTCCTGGTCTACTGCTGGAGCTACGAGCCTGGGCCCACGTCTTTTGAAGCATGGTGTCCTGTTTTAAGGGCTAGGTGTTCCAGTGCCCTTCCTTTAACCCTTTTTTGGTTGGGAGGGTTCCCTAAGATAGACTACAGAAAAAATCATCGGGTACCAAATTATTCGCACCTCTCAAATCTGGAGGACCTAGTAGAGGGTCGGTTTTTAAGGGGCAACCAGAATTCGGTGGCTCCCAGAGCCATCCATTTCCTGGGCGTTTTTTTTTTTGAATCCATTTCCTGGGCTAGTTTTTCCACGAAGCCACTGAAAGTTAGACTCTTAGCAGGGGCTTTGAGAACAGCCAAGAGAATATGTTGTAAAGAATAGCGGTTTCTCTCCACGTTTCAACGCTAGTGGCTATGATTCCCCATGTTTTCAGCAATAAATCGTGGTTTTAATATGTTTAGAAGGGGTTGACATATTTCAAACTCGGTTGAACTGCCCAAACCTGCTTGACTTGTTTGACCATGGCTGGAAAAAGGGCTGAGCGATCGACCTCGACCTGGGGGGTTCGACCGTGTCCTTTCTTGAAGCATCCTTCGATTGGGGTGGTTGTTGTTTTTTTTGCCGGGGGTTGGCTTTGTTCCATTCTCTGGTTTGCTTTGTCGGTCCTTTAATTTCAGGTCGCGTGCTTTTGTTTGCCGCTTTCTTGGGGCTTGCTTGGTTGCATGTTTTTTCCTGTTTGGACCAGTTCCCCGATGAATTAACCTGGTGGAATTGCGGGGGTTTCCGCAGTGAAGGATTCCCAGTGACTGTTTTTGGCATGCTGGGTTTTTGCCTTTTTGGTTCTGTTCATTTTTGGTAGGGAGCTGCAAAAAACAAAGTTTTTGGCTATCAGCTGAAATTTCAATTGGGAAAGGTTCGCTCTTGAATGAGACGCTTCCCTCTATGTGACAGGTGGCATTGCGTTTGCCCATCGCGTCTCATCGCTTTGTGAAACCTTCTCTGCGAATCAGATCTCAAATGAATTCCACACTCCTATGAATCAACGAACGAAGGGTGTATAAATCAGCTGGGTTCCCATGGTCAGGGATTTCTATATTTCCCATTTACATTTTACCATTCGGGCCATTCTTTTGTGGAGTTTCCTCCTGGCAAGTGTGAGGTTTTCCAAGCCAGTCTCCGATGCAGGCTTTCGAGCCTTCTAACATTAGGTGCGAAGTGGGATTGCCACTTATTCCTTTATGCTTCCCCAAGAATAAGCAAGAAGGGCGAACACCTGATAAACAGATGTGTGTTTTTTGCGGGGAACCACCCTTACCTCCGAATCTCCAAACCAAATCACCAAAGAAGGGGAGGTTTCCTTTTGAGCCCCTTGTCCTTCTTGGAAACCAAGCCGAATCACCAAAAGCGCGGAGGATTCCTTGCAACCAAAAGGGAGCCCCCAATTTCTCATAGGACGCCCCCCAAACCCGACCCCCCCTCCACCCCCCCCCCTCCCCGGGATGCGCCAGGCAGGACCAGCGCAGCCGCTCGCGGCACCGCTTCGAGGCGCAGGAGCGGGTTCCAGCTCTTTTTCTCGCCAAAAAGGCGAATCGACCTGAAACGACCTTTGGGTTTTCGCATTTTTGGCCCCAAAAGGTCGATTGTTGGCAAGGTTGATTTTTCTGGCAGGTCGAGCAGGTCGAGTTGTTTTTTTGACCTGAAATTTTTGGGCAACCATTCTTAGTCATGACCCCAAAAGCCTTGACCTTTTCTTTTCGGGTCCTTTGGGCAACTGAGATCTAGTTGGTGTTGGTCACCGTTAGTGTGGTTCAGGAATTGCTTCCCATTTACCCTCTACAAGAGTTGGTGGGTGGCCAAGGAGCTGGGGGTATGAGCCAACCAAGGAGCCAAGTTTGACAGGAGTTCTGTGAGGACATGGTAGGTGTGTGTTTTGGTCGGAGTTGGTACCCGTTTTAAAGGGTTAGCTTTCTCCTTTGGCCCTTTGATCTTTCCTTTGGGTGGAACTGTGGCGCGCGGATTTGAGGGCGTTGTGTTTTGCCGGCCTCCTTTTCGCCTTGGTTGAAAGGGAGACCAAAGGGGAAACCACAGTTGTTCGGGTCACCCTGTTTCGACACATAGTGGGTCGCACACTCACTCATCGAGTGCGGTTCCTACACGCGGGCCGTTGGCAAAAGGGCCGTCGTTTTGGCGCGCAATGAAACATCTTGTGAGTGAGTGCCCGCTCGCATGGGCCATTGAAGGTCACTCAAAGTCAGCCAACTCAGCAGACCGAAGCAGCACTTCAAAATCTCCAACTCCGAGCTGGACAGATCACCAACTGCACCGAGATCAGAGCGGTCACTGGATTTACTACAAGACAATGGAGGCCAGTTCTAGTGAAGCTTGACGTGATATGAAGAAAGGGAAACAACATCAACAGAGGATATAAGAAAGAAGGACATAGAAAGCAGAGTTAAAGGCTGCGGTGGATTCAAAGGAAACGGATTAAACAAAGACAACAAAGATCCACTAGACTACAACAAATCACACAAAGGGTCATTCACCTTCCGAGTGCCTCTTCCGAGTGCTCTTGTGGCTATGGATGTTTCTTTTTTAAGGGACCCATGGCACCCCCAGAATGGCGCTTTTCCTTCCTTTTGGTTTTCCCATTAAAGCCAAGCAAAAGAAGGTTCCCCCGCAAAAATGGACGAACCCTTATGGCTCTGAACCGTGGAAGTATCCCGGATGTAACGCGCACGTCTGCTGGTATTCGGCAAGACAGGATCGTGCACATCACACTAAGCCAAGGATCATTTGATTTTTTTTTTTTTTTTTTTAAACTTTGGGTGGGACATATTTATGCCCTCTAGAGTCAAGGGAAATACAACGGTCCCTAATCCCAATATGTTCTTTTGGCAAAGCTGTAAGGGGACACCAAAGAAAGGGCGTTAACTGCATTTGCACGTCCTAATGAGCAGCGATTTAGAGCAGGGGGGCTTTAGACTTTGGACGGCCTGGCGCAACTTTGCATGAAATGGGCCGTGGGCAGATGTGCGCCCGCAAGCCAAGATCTCTCGAAAGGCTTGCTGTGAAAACAGGCGGCAAAATGTTTTTTTCTCGGGTTTGCCCGGGTTTTCGGGGGGCTCAAATGTCCAACTCTCCCATTTGTTTTTTCGACTTTGGACTCCCGAAAAACTCGAAAGCTAAGCCCCGGGGACAGGCGACTTCTTCATATTTCAGCGTCTAAGGTGGTGGGAAGTGCGCTCAGAGAATGTTCGGTTCAATCAATGTCTGGTTGGCATGTTTGCGCATGTCTCAGTGTCCATTGTTGCTACCCGCTGTTCCTTTGTCCCTTTGACCGCAGCCAAAAGGGGGTTCCCTAACAAGACCAAAGACACACCATATTTGTTCAGGTTCCTTTAAAAGTAACCAAACGGAAAGCAACCAAACGGGGTTCCAGAACAAAAAAAGAGACACGCCTCATACTTCTTCAGGTTCCTTCTCTTTTTCTTTTTTCCGCGCCCACCGACCAAAAGCAGAGGCAGGCCCATACTTGTTCAGGTTCCTTCTGTTTTTCCATCCAACCGGAAAAAGAAACAAAGCAACAAAAAAACAAAGAGAAAACAAAAAGCAAACAAACAAACAAAACAAACGAACACAGACAAAACCATCACCGACAAAAAAAGAATCCAACGCGCCGCGCGCCCCGTTGTCTTCGATTGCCCGGCGCCCCTTGCGAACCGAAGCGGCGCGGCGCCCGCTTCCCGGGAGTCAGGACGTCCTGGTGCCCTGGAGCTTCCGCACCCCGGGGGTGAAGAAGGCGCGGCTGAAGCGAAGGATCGAAGCCGCGGCCGGCGTTGTTGGGGGGGTCGGCTGAAAAGGGAAACACATTGGCGGATGGCTTTTGTTGTAGCAATCTATATACGTATGTTGCCATATGCAAATAAAGGTGCATATATATATAATATGCATATGTACGAATCAATATATATATATATTTTGAGGCTGGGTGCCTTTTTTTGGGGTGTGTTCAAAGGGGAATTCAAGGACCCCCCCTTATTTTGAGGTTTCCCCGATCTTCAGACACAACCATTTTGGCCAGGTCGTTGCTGCTCTTTGGCGTGACCAAAAATCGGCTTTTCCATACCTACAAACGGTCCAACCAACCTTTTGTCAGGGGTTTGGAGCAACCCGGGTAGGGGCCCGAAATAACATAAGACTAACTTCCTGAGTTCATAGACTTTGAACTTTTTGGGAAGACCGTTTTAGTGGCCTACAAAAAGTTGGCCCCCCCTTTTTTCTTTTTTTTTTCGGCGCATCAACTCAGGAAGTGAGAAGCTGTTGGTGATTTCCCTCAAGAGGAGGTCAAAAGGAGATCGCAGACCCCGCTGTTTGGGCAGCCTCCAGTCCCCCCGGCCTTGGGGCCTTTTCAAGTCTTGAGAGGACTGTCTCGCACGTCCTTTAGTCAGCTTCCATAATTGTTGAAAACGGCAACGCCAATCCTGCTAACCCCCCGCAAATCATCCAAGTCACTTTCATTATTGGCTGTCTGCTGTTTTGGGAGGACGAGACGGGGGCGCACCAAATTCCCCCCCCCCCCCCCCTACACAAAATAAACTTTCTGAGGTGCCAGCAAAACCGGGACCAATGGACACAACTCTAAGTGGATAAATCGGCCACAAGCCGGGCCAAAGTAGTTGAAGGTGTGCTGAACGAAGCACCGTCTGGAAGATGCCTCCGTTGAACTCACGGAGCGTGAGGACTTGACTGAGCTCGGGAGCAGGCGAAACCGGGTGACCTTAAGACGAAGCATCGCATGTTTGCGCGCCCGTTCAAAGGAAGGTCGCAAGCAAGACGGCATTTAAGATGTCTAAGGTTGGTAGGTGGCTCTGGATTAAACTCTGATGTTGGATGTATCCCTGGATGAAGTTAAACCCGGGTGTGATGTTTGGCGGAAGCCATGGGTTCTCGGTCGCCTTTGGACTCGGTCGCGCGAAAATGCTCGCGTCGAGGCCAAGGACGCAGGCGCGGGCTGCTTTTGGCGTTTTGGCGTGGGGCTCTGGGCCCGGTGGGCAAAGGGGAAACCGAAGCGCGTCTTCGGTTCCCAGCCATCCCCTTAGGTTTTGTTTAGCTTGTTGGTGTTCAGAGGGTTCCATCTAACCCACGAAAAATTAAACTTTGATCGGGGATCTCAGGACAGCTTGGCTTAGACGCGTGTTTTGAAATATCCTGCCACCAATTGGGGCACAGTCCCTTTAAATGGTGAACATAGTCCAAACCAGGACCATTTCCCCGAACGTCAGGTTCCATGTTCATTAATGGGAGGGTATCTCAAGTGGAGAAATGCACTTGCCCTCTCCAGAATATGCTGATCAACGGAGTAGTGGTTGGAATTCCCGGCCTATCGAAAGGAGTCGCCATTTTCCAAAACCAGACCCAGTGCAAGGGTGTATTCCCAGCCAACTTTCCAAGGTGTTGGACTTGGTCAGGTCCGTAGCCCCGAGGGCTTCAGTGGTTTCCGCTTTCAACCGGCCATAGGAGGTGGTTGCTCATCATTATTTGGACCAAGTCAAGACAAACAATAAACACAAAGCAGTACACATTACTTCTACTTGGACACCAAAGGTACAATCCATGCCAACCTGATTGGGTCCACTAATTTGCTTATTTTATAAAACGAGCTCACCATGATAAAGGTCGTTTATCGGGTTGGTCCCGCAATTCAGCTTCTGTTTCTTTGTATAATTTGCAGATTAATGTGGGGCTCCTTTTTTGCACCCTCCAAACTCTGTTTAATGATATACCCGTTCTTTTTTAAACCCCCAAGCCCTGTTTGGGATCCCTACAGGAACCTTGTTTTTTCTAACCCTCAGGAATCCTTTCTTCTTGCCAACCCTCAACTTGCTTTGTTTCTCCCTCTGCCTTGTGTCTTTCGCTACCGACCTTGCTTTTTCACCCACGAGCCGGCTTTTTTTCCACCCCGGACCTTGTTTTGTCACGCTCGGCCCAGGCTAAACCGAACCCTCAACCAACCCCAAGCAACCAAAAACCGCTCCTACACCAGCCCGAACCCCAACCCAAACCACTCCCAGGCCCGCCCAAAGCCAACCCAGCCGAATCCAACCACAGCCAAACGAAGGCATCCTACCAACCCCAAACCAACCCAAGGACCCTAAATCACACTGAACCAACCCTAAACAAACCATACACCCTTGACCATCCCCAAACCAACTCAAAACCGCTCCTATACCAACCCTAAACCCACCCTGCACCCCTACTCAAACCCACCCTAAACCAGCCCTGAATGCAGCCTAATCCAACCTAAACAACCTTAAACCAACACTAAGCGAACCTCAATCCAATCCTGCTCCCGAAATCAATTCTAAAACATTTCACATCTTAAACCGACCCTAAGCCAACACTAAACCCACCCTAAACCCTTCCTACACCCTTCCTATAGAAGCTTTAAACCCACCCTAACCCAACCTCAACCCAGCCTTAAACCAACACTAAAACCACCCTAAACCTGTTCCCACCCTAAACTAACCTGTTCCAACCGACCCAAAACCAACCCTAAACCAACCCTAAACCAACCCTAAACCAACCCTAAACCAACCCTAAACCAACCCTAACCCAAGTCAATCCCACAAGCTGGTTTGTGCAGCTTTTGGCTGGTTTTGCGCGTTTCCGTGGCTTTTTGGTCCGAGACCCAAATCCAAGCCTTATCCCACCCATCCTAAACCCACCCTTAACCACCCATAAAGCCACCCGCACCCTGTATGCTTGTTTGTGTGTGTATGTGTGTGTGTTCGCATAACCAACCCTAAGCCAACCATAAGCCCGCCCTTCTCATCTGAAACCAACCCGAAACCCATCACAAACAAACCCTGCACTCAACCAATCGGAAACCAACCCTAAACCAACTACCCTAAATCCGACCTAAACCCACCCTATACCCACCCTGAACCAACCCTACACGAAGCCAAGCCCGCTCTAAACCAATCCTATCTCATTGCAGTTGCCGTAGGCTTTGCTCACAGGCTTAAGGAGAAGCACAAGTCTGCCTTCCGTTTGGTTTCCCTTTGCTTTTCATGTGCGCAGGAGTTAGGCCACTTCGGCAAATGCACACGCCTGCCCGGAGTTCGGCCCGGTGAAGCAGTTGGCCTTCGGGCCCCCGGGTCCCCGCCCCTCACCCGGCAGCTCGAAGGACCCGAAGAGCCGGAAGGCTGGGAGCAGCAGCCGCCAGTGTGCACGGGGCCAAATGCGTCGAGCTGGCCCAGAAAAAGCTGGCTGCGTTTTGGGGTGGAAGTTCCGGTTGCCGCTTGCAGTTGGGCCATTTGGGCGTGCCACCTGCGCAAACATTTGTTTGAGGCGCGGCAAGTAACAGAAATGAGGGTCCAACTCCTTGTTTTGTCTTTCTCTACGATCTCTTTCTTCCCACGCCCAGTAGGGCAAGACGTAAGTTTGGACCCTGACACTACGCAACCCCGCAGGCAGACGGCTGCCTCGATGCGCGCGAGCGCGCTTCGCGTCTGAGGCCAGAGGTATTGCCACGTGTACAGAGAGGGCGAGCTCGAGGAGTTGCCCGGGCGCCAAATTCCGGAGATCTTGGGTTATTTCTGGGACATGAGGCATGTGTTGTTTCTTTTTCTGTTTGGAACCCACAAATTTGGTTGGAAAGGGAAAGCCAAAGGAACCCCTTGCCATTTTGGGGGGGTTCCCTTAGTTTTGAGACACCCCCATTTACCCATTTGTTCGTCGTTTTTTCTTTTGTCCAATGAGTAGTGGCCGTTGAGGACCATGGGCTCTGTTTGGGACCTATTTGGATGGTGGCTATGGTGGGAAAACCCAAGCCTCAGCTGTTGAAAGAGTCATTTTTTTTGTTGACCTTTCGGCTTTCCCATGTTGGTCTCCATTTCTCCTCATGGTCCCAAAGGCTTGACCTTGTATTTCTGGGTTCTGGCAAGTGAGAAGGACAAGCCACGGGTCCACGAGCCCAGCTCCCCCCACTTCCCATGAAGCACTCCCGCCCACGCGGCCGCCCGGCCGAGGTTGCAGGAGGTCCCGGAGCTTGAGCTGGTGAGCAGCTCCTCGACTCGAACGGTGCCAGGGGCGTTTTTATTTTTCCCCCCCGAGAGGAGGCCTTACTCAGATTTTTTTTTGCAAAACCATGCCCAACCGTCCAAACCTCCAATTGATTTCAGCCAAACAAAGAGGGAAGCTGTTTTTTTTTTTCTCCCCCAACAAGAAGAAGCGACACATACCTCCAAGCGGAAGCCGTGACCGCTGCATGAGCAGCTCCCTGGCAAGAGGTCAAAGGGTCTCGCGAGACGGGTTTTGACTCAAAATCCGGGGCTGAGCAAGTGGCAAGGGTTTCTTTTAAGAGAAAACACCCTCGTTCTTGTAGGTTCTCCAATTGGACGCTCGCTTCTTTGTTGTTTTGTGTGTGCGTGTGTGGTGTGGTGTGGTGTGGTGTGGTGTGGTGTGGTGT
The DNA here is from genome assembly GCA_963377175.1 of Effrenium voratum. NCBI lineage: Eukaryota > Dinophyceae > Suessiales > Symbiodiniaceae > Effrenium > Effrenium voratum. Next base: position 258,281 of record CAUJNA010001524.1, read on the forward strand.
GGTGTGGTGTGGTGTGGTGTGGTGTGGTGTGGTGTGGTGTGGTGTGGTGTGGTGTGGTGTGGTGTGGTGTGGTGTGTGGTGTGGTGTGGTGTGGTGTGGTGTGGTGTGGTGTGGTGTGGTGTGGTGTGGTGTGGTGTGGTGTGGTGTGGTGTGGTGTGGTGTGGTGTGGTGTGGTGTGGTGTGGTGTGGTGTGGTGTGGTGTGTTGGGGTGTGTTGGTGTGTGTGTGTGTGTGTGTGAGAACTCGTATGAACCGGAGTTTGTGGGTCCCAGTGAAGATACCTAGGATATCATTTTTTGCTAGGGACCATTT
>CAUJNA010001524.1:266091-408591 GCA_963377175.1 Effrenium voratum
GCAACGCCAGACGGGAGCAGAAGGCTGGGTGAACCTTCGCCCTTGTCTAAATTGATGAAGCAACGAACCAAGAGAACACAAGAACAGATTCAAATCCTACTTAAAGGAACCTTGTACTCAGTTCTCAGTAAGTGGATAGCAACCATGGTTAAGACTTCTAGCCATGGCTTTTGTGGGTTAGCTCACCAGGCTTACCTGACGTACCTGACGCACCTGCTGCCGCTTTAAGTAGGGGAAGCGTCCAGGGGCCCATTTGGTTCTCACCATTTGGCCGGCATGCGTGCAGGACTGCAGGTGCAACGGAGCAGAAGGCCCCAGTTTGAAGACGAACCTGGTTCCACTCCCAGGTTTTGGGTTGCCCAGCGACAAGCTAAGGCGGACACCTTAAAACCTCGAGCCCGGCTCGGCCAGCAGCAGCTAGAGGAGAAAACCCAGGCCCTTAAACAACTCGAGCCGGGCCCGCCAGCCAGAAGCTAAACGAATTTCCTGGCGCCCGGCTCGACCAGCAACAAGCTGAAACGAAAATTCCAGACACCTTAAAAACTCAAGCCTGGCTCGGCCAGCAACAAGCTAAAACGAAAGTTCTTGACGCCTTAAAGAACTCGAGCCCGGGTCGGTTAGTAGTAAGCTATATTAAAATCCAGGCCCCTAAAAAACTCGAGCTTGGCCCGGCTAAACAAAATTCCTGGCGCCTTAAAGAAATCGAGCCCGGCTCGGCCAGCAACAAGCTAAAACACAAATTCCTGACACCTTCAAAACTCGAGCCTAGCTCGGCCAGCAGCAAGCTAAAACGAAAGTTCCTGACACCTTAAAAACTCGAACCCGGCTCGGCCAGCCACAAGCTAAAACACAAATTCCTGACACCTTCAAAACTCGAGCCTAGCTCGGCCAGCAGCAAGCTAAAACGAAAGTTCCTGACACCTTAAAAACTCGAACCCGGCTCGGCCAGCCACAAGCTAAAACACAAATTCTTGACACCTTCAAAACTCGAGCCTAGCTCGGCCAGCAGCAAGCTAAAACACAAATTCCTGACACCTTCAAAACTCGAGCCTAGCTCGGCCAGCAGCAAGCTAAAACGAAAGTTCCTGACACCTTAAAAACTCGAACCCGGCTCGGCCAGCCACAAGCTAAAACACAAATTCCTGACACCTTCAAAACTCGAGCCTAGCTCGGCCAGCAGCAAGCTAAAACGAAAGTTCCTGACACCTTCAGAACTCGAACCCGGCTCGGCCAGCCACAAGCTAAAACACAAATTCCTGACACCTTCAAAACTCGAGCCTAGCTCGGCCAGCAGCAAGCTAAAACGAAAGTTCCTGACACCTTAAAAACTCGAACCCGGCTCGGCCAGCCACAAGCTAAAACACAAATTCCTGACACCTTCAAAACTCGAGCCTAGCTCGGCCAGCAGCAAGCTAAAACGAAAGATCCTGGCACCTTCAAAACTCGAACCCGGCTCGGCCAGCAGCAAACTAAAGCACAAATTCCTGACACCTTCAAAACTCGAGCCTAGCTCGGCCAGCAGCAAGCTAAAACGAAAGTTCCTGACACCTTAAAAACTCGAACCCGGCTCGGCCAGCCACAAGCTAAAACACAAATTCCTGACACCTTCAAAACTCGAGCCTAGCTCGGCCAGCAGCAAGCTAAAACGAAAGAACCTTAAACCCGGCTCGGCCAGCACAAGCTAAAACACAAATTCCTGACACCTTCAAAACTCGAGCCTAGCTCGGCCAGCAGCAAGCTAAAACGAAAGTTCCTGACACCTTAAAAACTCGAACCCGGCTCGGCCAGCCACAAGCTAAAACACAAATTCCTGACACCTTCAAAACTCGAGCCTAGCTCGGCCAGCAGCAAGCTAAAACGAAAGATCCTGGCACCTTCAAAACTCGAACCCGGCTCGGCCAGCCACAAGCTAAAACACAAATTCCTGACACCTTCAAAACTCGAGCCTAGCTCGGCCAGCAGCAAGCTAAAACGAAAGATCCTGGCACCTTCAAAACTCGAACCCGGCTCGGCCAGCCACAAGCTAAAACACAAATTCCTGACACCTTCAAAACTCGAGCCTAGCTCGGCCAGCAGCAAGCTAAAACGAAAGATCCTGACACCTTCAAAACTCGAGCCTAGCTCGGCCAGCAGCAAGCTAAAACGAAAGATCCTGGCACCTTCAAAACTTTCAAAAAACTCGAACCAGCAGCAAGCTAAAACCTGGCTCGAACCCGGCTCGGCCACAAGCTAAAACACAAATTCCTGACACCTTCAAAACTCGAGCCTAGCTCGGCCAGCAGCAAGCTAAAACGAAAGTTCCTGACACCTTAAAAACTCGAGCCTAGCTCGGCCAGCAGCAAGCTAAAACGAAAGATCCTGACACCTTCAAAACTCGAGCCTAGCTCGGCCAGCAGCAAGCTAAAACGAAAGTTCCTGGCACCTTCAAAACTCGAACCCGGCTCGCCACAAGCACAAATTCCTGACACCTTCAAAACTCGAGCCTAGCTCGGCCAGCAGCAAGCTAAAACGAAAGATCCTGACACCTTCAAAACTCGAGCCTAGCTCGGCCAGCAGCAAGCTAAAACGAAAGATCCTGGCACCTTCAAAACTCGAACCCGGCTCGGCCAGCAGCAAGCTAAAACAAGAAATTCCTGACACCTTCAGAACTCGAGCCTAGCTCGGCCAGCAGCAAGCTAAAACGAAAGTTCCTGACACCTTAAAAACTCGAACCCGGCTCGGCCAGCCACAAGCTAAAACACAAATTCCTGACACCTTCAAAACTCGAGCCTAGCTCGGCCAGCAGCAAGCTAAAACGAAAGATCCTGACACCTTCAAAACTCGAGCCTAGCTCGGCCAGCAGCAAGCTAAAACGAAAGATCCTGGCACCTTCAAAACTCGAACCCGGCTCGGCCAGCAGCAAGCTAAAACGAAAGATCCTGGCACCTTCAAAACTCGAACCCGGCTCGGCCAGCAGCAAGCTAAAACAAAGATCCTGGCACCTTCAAAACTCGAACCCGGCTCGGCCAGCAGCAAGCTAAAACGAAAGATCCTGGCACCTTCAAAACTCGAACCCGGCTCGGCCAGCAGCAAGCTAAAACAAAGATCCTGGCACCTTCAAAACTCGAACCCGGCTCGGCCAGCAGCAAGCTAAAACAAAAAGACTCGGCTCGGCAGCAGCAAGCTTAAAACAAAGAACTCGAACCCGGCTCGGCCAGCAGCAAGCAGAGCCTAAAACCTTCAAAACTCGGCTCGGCCAGCAGCAAGCTGGCACCTTCAAAACTCGAACCCGGCTCGGCCAGCAGCAAGCTAAAACAAAGATCCTGGCACCTTCAAAACTCGAAGCTCGGCCAGCAGCAAGCTAAAACAAAGATCCTGGCACCTTCAAAACTCGAACCCGGCTCGGCCAGCAGCAAGCTAAAACAAAGATCCTGGCACCTTCAAAACTCGAACCCGGCTCGGCCAGCAGCAAGCTAAAACAAAGATCCTGGCACCTTCAAAACTCGAACCCGGCTCGGCAGCAGCAAGCTAAAACAAAGATCCTGGCACCTTCAAAACTCGAACCCGGCTCGGCCAGCAGCAAGCTAAGATCCTGGCACCTTCAAAACTCGATCAGCTGCAAGCTAAAACAAAGATCCTGGCACCTTCAAAACTCGAACCCGGCTCGGCCAGCAGCAAGCTAAAACAAAGATCCTGGCACCTTCAAAACTCGAACCCGGCTCGGCCAGCAGCAAGCTAAAACAAAGATCCTGGCACCTTCAAAACTCGAACCCGGCTCGGCCAGCAGCAAGCTAAAACAAAGATCCTGGCACCTTCAAAACTCGAACCCGGCTCGGCCAGCAGCAAGCTAAAACAAAGATCCTGGCACCTTCAAAACTCGAACCCGGCTCGGCCAGCAGCAAGCTAAAACAAAGATCCTGGCACCTTCAAAACTCGAGCCCGGCGCACAGCAGAAAAAAAACTTAGGCGCTTTCAATCCTCGAGCCACTGGAGACGCCACTCAAAGTCTCGAGCCCAGCCACCGGCCAGACGCTCGAGCGGTTTGCGCTCGAGGAGCTCAAGCCCGGGCAACCGCAAGGTCACGCAAGAGTCCAAGTACTTAAAAAACCAGCCGCGAGCTGAGGCAAAAAAGCCGGCCGTCCAAACTCGAGCCCCAAAAATCTAGGAACCTCGAAAACCCGAGCTGGCCAGCCACAGGCTACAGCAGCAAACTCCGGGCAATAAAAAGACTCGGGCCCTGCCTGCCCCGCCAGAAGCTGAAGCAGAAAGGCCTCGGCGCCCTGAACAAAATTCGAATGGCCGAACGCGCGTCACAAAAAAGGCAAGTCGGCGCGGCCAGCCCCGTGCTACAGCGAAAAGTCCCGTCGCCTTTGCCGCAATCTAACGCGGAAAAAAGAACCACCTCAGACACCCCTCCGGGCGAGCAGGCTAGAGATGCGGCGCGCGTGAACAAACTACACTGCAAGTCAGCAACTTGCAGGTGCCAGTGCCCGTCAAACAACCCAAAGTTGCGCGCTGAGTTGCAGGGCTGGACAAAACAGTTGTGAGGCACCAGCGTCGAGGCCAAGCCACGCGCCAGCGGCAAGAAAGCCGCGCAGCCAGAGATGTGGGATGAGGCAAGCGCCGCCCGCAACGAGACAACTTGTTCTTGCCAGACAGGACCTGGAGACACTGGTGGCGCACGAGGCAAACGCGTCCTGCGCGGAGGTTGGATGCAATGTGACGGCTAGCCTGCTCTCTCAGGCCCACCGAAGCGGCACAACAGAAGGAGGCCGCCCACACAAAAGCAAGAGCGCCTTGCACTGAGAAGCCAAGAATAGGTACAGGTTCTTCATTGAATGGGCCAGAACCCATTGTTCTAGGGGTTGAATTCCCCATTCTGTTCAACCATCGTTCTTTTCAAACACCAGTTGTTTTCACTGGATTTCTTTAGGTTTTCTAAAAAGAAGGATCCCTGGAAGAATGGACATGGAAGGTACCCCTAGAAAAACCCCACCACACGCTGCGTGGAGTAATCCTTCAGCTCGCCTCCATGCGGCGCACGAATACTAGAATGTAAATGGAAGGTACCCCTAGAATTGGAAGACTGCCAGGGCCCGGCAGCAGCTGCCCTGCGGGAGTTGACAAAGCAGATGCCGCGGGCGGTGCGGCGGCTCAGCGATGGATCCCATCGAGGGCGGGTCCGGGGTGTTCTCGTTTGAGGGGAAACTGGGGGCTAAATGGGGGTGTCTTGATTTTGGGGGGAACCCCTTTTGTTGCTGGTTTGAAGGAGAAACCAAAGGGAAGACCACCAACTCGAGAAAAAGCAGCACCCCAAACGGGTGGTTACCCTTTGGTTTCCCTGTAGAACCATCCGAGAAGGGCAATTGCCCTCAAGCAGAAACAGACACAATTATCTTGGAGCCCTAACCACTCCCCGACGGCTGTCAAGTTGTTGAAGCGACCTTCGGAACAGGCACTTCTTGGCCATTCAGATCTCCATTGGAAGGTTGCGGAAGCTGGGTATGGGGAAACCAAAAGGGTTCCATTCAGAAACGAGCTGAAAAGCGCCGATCTGAAACGAAGCGAATCCGGACCTATATTTTTCCATCAGAAAAAAGGGACCCTCGCGTTTGGGTTTTGCTTGTCTTTCCCTTGGGCTTTCCTTCAACACTACCTCACTTCCTGAGTTTCTGGTCTTGATACATTTTTGGGACCGGCTGGACCAACAAGTTTGAACATTTTTGACCCATCCACTCAACGTTTTTGCTTGTAGGACACGGTAACCTGAAGAGGAGTAAGTCAAGACTTTGGTGTGTCTTCTCAAAATCGCTTTTGGGGGGTTTCCCCTGAACCAACCACAGCCATATTTTTGAGGCTGTGGACAACCCCCGTTTATCAATCGGACGGGAAACAAATCCAGGGTCAGAATTACCACCCGCGGAAGATCCATCCGAGAGGAAGCGGCCGGAGCCGCCTTCGTGCGCCGGCGCATGGAGGCGAGCTGAAGGATTTGATCCATGCAGCTTATGGTGGGTTTTTTTTGATTTCGGGTTTGTGAATGATCCTTTGCTGCTCCAGTCGGGTTGACACGAGTGTAGTTGGCATTCCTCCCCAAACTGGCGAGCATGGACAATTCATTCATGGCATGATATGAGAGCCCTGTTGCACCTTTGGAACAAACATAGTTTTCTTACTATCAAACAACAGCCACTTCTTTGATTATTTTTCTTGCTTTCTTTCTTGCTTTCTTTCTTGCTTTCTTTCTCTCTTCCTTCTTTTCTTTATTTCTTTCTTTCTTTATTTCTTTCTTTCTTTCTTTCTTTCTGTTTTGCGGGGGGGGTGTCAAAGACCAAGCCGCTTCAAATTCTCGGTTGCCCCAAGCGAATCGACCTTCTGACTCGGGAAGCCAAGCCGGCCGAAAATTCCATGGAAGTCGTTCCATTGGGCCTAGGCCCACGTCTTTGAGGTATGGTGTCTGGGTGAATTATAACGACCTCAAACGACCTCACCCCAAATGGTGGTTTATGTGGGGAATAGCCCCCAACCACCTTATTCCTTATTTCAGGCTGGTGAAAAAATATAGTTCACCCACATGGTGTCCTGTTTCAAGGCAAAGGACAGCCACAATTTTGGGCCGGCTTTGAGCCACGGCTGTACCCATGGCCTTAAGCCTTGGTGTTGGTCTCATCTGGTTTCGCCATGGTGAGAAGGTTGATATAGGCCTTACTACAATCCGCTCAACTGAGGTCTCGAGCCATCAAACCTGAGCAACTATATTGGCCCACCCTCGCCCTTTTCGCAAACCTTGGGAAATACATACAAGCATACATACATATATATATATACACATACAACATATATATATATAAATACACATACAACATATATATATATACATATATATGTATATATACATATGTGTATATATATACAGGGATATAGACATACAATATATACATATATACCTATATGTATATATGCATACGCTATATATATATATATACACATTTTGAGACACTTAGTACATGTCTCTCGGATGGCGCGTTGCACCGGCAGAATCCTCCGGAGCCCTTCCTCAGGCGCCGCGCGCCGCGGCCGCCGCGCGTGCGGTGCAGCTCTGCAGCGGCGCGCTCCCGGCGCGCGACGGCACGGCGCTGGGCTACGCGCGGGGCCCCGGGCGCGGGGGTCGAGGTGGGGGTCGTGGGGGTCGTGGGGGTCGTGGGGGTCGTGGGGGTCGTGGGGGTCGTGGGGGTCGTGGGGGTCGTGGGGGTCGTGGGGGTCGTGGGGGTCGTGGGGGTCGTGGGGGTCGTGGGAAAGTCGGTTGACCGGCCGAAATGTGTGGCTTTTTGTTGCTTTTCCCTGGAGAAAACTTGGTTTTTTGTTGGTTTCCCTTGAGAAAACGTGTATTTTGGATGGTTTCGCTTGGGAAAACGAGTGACAAGGGGTGTTTTGTGGATCCCTAAATTGATTGGGTACTTTCGTTTAAGACGACCTAGAGGTGTGTCAGGGATTGCGATTTAGAGGAGGCTACTGGAGCGGGTCTGGATTGGGTTTGACGCGTTTGGCCTTGGCACTAATGTGAAACCCTTAGGCGAGACAGAGACATCCATGTGCTAAGCTGTTGGCTTTTCTTCCTCTTGACGTTGACCGTTAGATACGCTTTGATGGTGTCACCTTTGGCAAGTTGAAGGTAGATGACTGCTGAATTGGCAATTCTTTAGGTCGTTTTCAGAAGGACGTTACCATCAAATATCCTGATTTGTTTGTGTTTTCGGAAGCAACTTGAAGGTACCGTGACTCAACTGTAAAAGGATCCCGAAGGGCAGAAACACAAAAGCAGGTAGAAGCATGACCTGCTTGCAGAAGGCCTTTGACCTTTCGATTACCTTTCGATTTGATCCGTGAGTGGACCCGGTCGATATGGTCAGCAACTGCGAGGGTTGCAACTGGCAACCTTCCAATGAGGGATGGGAGGACTCTGATGGCTGGAGGCCAATCCGAGGACTGAGTCACTCTGTGCAGACCCATCAAGAGAGTCGAACCAAAAACCGGTTTGGTGAAAGTAAATGGCACACGTTTCTTTATGTGGGTAAGCAAAGCGGACGACTAGACTAGACCGAAATGGGAAGATTGTGCCATCTACTTTTATGTAGCTGTAAACAGCACGACCAGAACAAAATACAACTAGCCCATCAAAACATCAATAATTGGATGAACAGGTAAGTAAAGTAAATAGGCAGCGATGGCACGCCAAATTCAGCATGCTGACCACAGCATACCAACAGAAGGAAGGTCCTAGGTTTCCCTTCAAGAAGCGCGAAAAGAGGGCGTTGCCGCCATGCTTCCCATGCGAAAACGTTGGTGGCTGCATCCAGTAAAGTGACATCTCGAACTTACCTACATGATGCTGCAATAGGACAATCGCCCCAAAAGTAATTTGGGGAATCCCTCAAGCTGCAACCACTTTCAGGGCCCCCGTCGGCTTTGCAAAGTTTTGCGCACCCAGGTGCTGTTGCTGAAGGCAGGGCCCGGTCACGCCGCGCTCTCGCCCGCTTGTGAGAGCGCCGGTCGGCTTGACACGACGGGTGGCCTGAAATTCGAGGTTTCCCCCTTTTGTTTTTTTGTTTTTGTTCAACGCAATCACCAGGAAACCAAAAATTCCGTAGGGTGCGATTTTCTGGAGGTTTGCCAGGCGGTCGGTCCGCCCTTTTGTTGGTGCTCTTTTTTTCAACGGGACCGCCAGGAAACCAAAGTTCCACAGGATCTGATGCTGTGGCATAAGTTTTCTGGAGGCTTGCCAGGCGGTGGGTGCGCCCTTCATCGTTCCCATTTTCCCTTTGAGGAAAATCTACCAAGCAGCAATTTGGTGGAATGAACTTTCAAGCATTCCATACAATGAGTGGTTTGTCAGGTGTTTTTTGGGGTCGCCCCCCGCATAAATGTGTGCCTCTGAAACTGGTAGTGGCGAAATAGTGGAGTGCACAACAAGGTGCCCCTTACCTCGCAGACGGTATGATGTCAACGTTTAAAAGCACGTTTTTGACATATACCCCTATCCGGGTATTTGGAGTAGGGGGCAAAGGAACAGCCCAGGTAGGAGTCTTTTGGCGTCCTTGGCAAAGGGATAGTTCTCAATGACTTCGGCATGTGGGTATGTGTGGTTTTACAGGGAGAACCAAAAAGAAGCTCATTTTGAGACCAACCCATGTAACTTTGACACTGTACCCCCACTTCAATCTATACAAGCCGCTCCCATTAGGTGTTCAGCCCCTTTTGCATGGTTTGTCAGGAACCGTTCCCATACCTTTCTTTGGCGGTTTTAGTGGAACCCCCCCAAAACGAGCACCCCCAAAAAATAGGGGCCTGCTAAAAAAAGGACGCACCCATATACCTGTTTGTGGTGAAAGACAATCTCCAGACTGTGGGAAACTAAATCATAGGCCACAAAGAAAATTCCGAATTCCCCAAACAAAACAAATCCCCCACTGCATCTGGCATCCAAACTCCGGGAAATTCTCCGGAATCATAGAATCCAAATTCCCACGAAATTCTTCCCTGCAACTCTACCCGGCTTTCATCGAAGGCCTTTCGAGCTTTCGACCCGGCGGTAAGATCCGGGGGTAGGCGGCGCTCCACTTGCGGAGCGCTCTTTGGGGATTCCGTTTTTTTTTTTTTCAGGCTTGCGAAGTTTGGTGTGCCCGGTCTGACGTGCAGTCTGGTGGCAGCCAAATGGAACAAGCCTAAATCCTAAAGTCCTCTTCCCCCACCCCAGCTTGTTCCGCTTGACAGTTTTTCAGTTTTAGGCTGAAAGGTGGGGAGGGGTTGGACTATGAACAGCCCAAGGCCCTCCCCTTCCCAAGGCCCTTCCCAAGGCCCTACCTCGAAACGTGGGCGATTTCAAGAGCTGCAAATTGATCGTCGTCCAGTGGCAGGGTTCTTACACAAATCGGGGTGATGGGTTTTCATAGCAATTGACCCAATCGCTGTGTAAGAAAAGAAACCAAAAAAAAAAGAACAAGAAAGAAGCAAATGAACGCCCAGACCCAATGGGCTTTTCTCAACCCCAAAAAGGAAGCTGGTCAGACGCAACCACCCGCCGACCGACTTTCGACCGCAGGAGGCCTCCGCGCCCTTGGTGGTGCGCTGGGGCGGCAATGCGGAGCTCGCCGGCTTGGCGGCCCAGCGAGAGCCCCGGTGGCTTCGTGGGAGCGTTGGGTTGCTCGAGTTCCTTTTGTTGTTCCTCGTGTTTTTTGGAGGGGGGGGGGGTTGGGTTGGTCGAGTTTTTTGTTGTTGTTCCTCGTGTTTTTTTTTTTGGAGGGGGGGGTTGGGTTGCTCGAGTTTTTTGTTGTTGTTCCTCTTTTTTTTGGAGGGGGGGGGGGGGGTTGGGTGTCGAGTTTGTTTTTGTAGAGTTTTTTTGGAGGGAGGGGGGGGGGGGGTTGGGTGTCGAGTTTGTTTTTTTTAGTTGTTTTTCAGGGGGGGGGGGGGTTGGGTGTCGAGTTTTATTTTTTAAGTTGGGGGGAGGAGGTGGGGTCCAACCTTAAAGATGACACTCGTTTTGAGTTGGTAAAGGGACACCAAAAGAAAACAAACACTCGTTTTGGGCGGACATGTCTTATGTCGGTGCCCATAGTTTTGTGAACCAGGCACTTAACTGGGGTGGGTCTCACAGGGTTCCCAATATTTCGCTTTAAAGTGAAAAGTGAGTTTCCCTGTTTCATCTAACAGATGTTTGTATATTTTTAGGGTGGACAACATGCGGACCGGAATCTGAATATTATTATGATGTGCGTACCCCTGATTTAGGGCGCAAGTGGCGCTGGTCGGGTGCACAATATGCGGATAAGTAAAGTTAAGGGGATGACTAAACCCAAATGGAGGATTTTGCCCTCCAGAGGAGGTCCCTTTCCTTTACAGGGGGTTCCCCCCAAGCCAAGAGTTCCCGCAAAAAGGGGCGACCCACAGGTGTCTGGCTTTTGAGGCTACCCTTGGTCTGGTTTAAAGGAACTCTAGGGGTACCTTCCCCATTCTTTCCAGGGATTTGAATCTTTTCAGGAAACCATCAAACACCCAGGTCTTTGAAAAGAACGACGGTTGAAAAGAATCGAACAGGAATCAACCCGTAGAGGGACACCAACAAGACACAAGACCCACCTTCCCTTTCGGCGCCTCCGGAAAAAAAACAAATCCCACGGAGCCCAAAAACCTCCTCCGGCTGCTGCGCGAAGTTTAGGTCCGAGCTCCAAGACCTGGTGGCATCTGGCCTGGCTGAGGCGCAGCTTCCTTTCGCTTCGTGGAGCGAGCCGTGGCTCGCTTGGGACCCGGACGTCCCAAATGAGCCACATGGCTCAAAATTCCGATTCGGGTAATGACGGTTAGCGAGGGGGATTGCCCCTTGCCATAAAGAGCTGCGGAATTCCGAATTCCGAATTCCGCCTTCTTCATTCTTGAAGCATGGTTCTGGGTCGACCATTTGAGTGCCGGGTTTTGATTATGACTCAAATGCCAAAGCCGGTTTTTGGTGGGCCTGTAAGAAAGATCAAGACCCCCAAAACTGGCTGGTGAGATAAGCAGGGACTGAGGGACTGAGGGAATGACCCGTATAAACCATCCAACTTGTGGTTTCCTTTAAGGGGGATCCCCTGAACGGTTAATTCCCACATTCCCTGCTTATCGCATCAGCAAGACAAAGGGTGCCCGAGAGATCAGACATTGGAAGCCACATGCGCAGGGTTTGGGATTCAGACTTGAACCTTCATGGAGCAAGAGGTGTGCAAAAGAAGCTAGACACACACATGATGTATTGATGCTTTTTGTTGACGGTTTTTCCTTTTCTTGTGGCTTGAAGCGGAAACCAGGCAATCATTTTGGTTTTGAGTCCCCAGTTTGCCACAAACCAGAATGACATGCTCTCACTTTTGTCGAGCTCACCTAAAACGAGCTCACCCATGATGAAGGCGCCTGGATTTCAGCAACTGCGACACCAAGTGCTTCCAGTTACCTCCATGTGCGGAACCAGCTTGGTCACCTGCCATATTGGTAACTGACCGCGGGTTCCAGGAACCACAAAAAAAGGGCCCGGAACCGTGAAAAAGAGGAGTCGCTGTGACACGTAAGAAAGCACGCAGATCATTTTACGTGCGGTTCGCGTGAATATTGGGCCAGGATCTAATCACATGTCAAATGTTTTGAAAGCGAAAGCTGCGGTAGCAAAAGGGTGCCCTACTCAACGATCTGAACATCTGACTGCAGGGATGTGGATCCATTCAAGTGATGTCACATTGTTTCTCCACAGGGTTGTCGGGCTGGATGTTCTATTGAAGGCCATGTGTGTTAAACCTCCTGAGTTCGTTGTGACCGACCCGATGAGGCACCTTGCCAGGAAATCTTTTGGAGTACCTGCAAAGAGCATTCTTAGAGGCTCAGAGAGAATGGTTTGCTGGTTTCCAGGGCTTCAACAGCAAAGGTCCCAAAGGACCACAGGTTCTTAACATACCTTCAGCTCGCAGGATCCAAGTCTGGCTGGGAAATGATGTGCAGGAACCCTACGCCGTGTTCTGGAAACCTGTCCTGAAAACCGGGGAATTCGGAAGGCGCAAATTTTCCTGGAAGAGACTCAGAGGCGTTCGTTTGATTCACCGGCAGTTCGGTTCATCTGCAGAGGTCGACGAGAATTCCTCAGGATTCCAGGCTGTACCTCATTGGAACGGCCATCACTCCATGGAGTGTCTTCCATGGAGTCGGTTGGGGATTCGGTCTGGGTGTGACCGAATCACCCTGTAAAGAATTCTGGGATTCTCATGACCTTTTGCTCCGGACCGCAACCCAGCTGGACAAAGTCGATCCAGGCTGCTCCGAATGGATTTGGCCCGGGCCAAGCCAATCCATACGGCTCACCGACTTTCGATGTTATCTGAAATGCCCCGTGGTACCATTTACCATTCAATGTCTTTGGTTGGGGCCCTGATGCTGAAAAACTTGCTGCTGCGCAGGGTTCCCGAGGGAATCGCCCTTATAAACCCTCCAACTTGTGTGGTTTCCTTTCCAGGGGGAATGCCCTGAACTGTTTCATTCCCACATTCCCTTCTTGCACCAGCAAGTTTTAGAGGAACATCCTTCAGGAGAATCCCCCTGATTTTTCTCATACCCGCTCGTCCTTTTCTGTGGGTTCAGTCGCAAGGGTTAAGAAAGAGCCGCGTGACCCGCACCGCTCCAAAAGTGCCAGATGCTGCTTCTGGACTTCCGGGGCTTCGGCTGGCGCGGATGCCGCGATCGATGCGAAACCGCCGAGTCGAAACCGCCGTTGGAACCACCGCTTTAAAGCGGGCGGCGGCTCACGCCGGGTTTTGGGTGTTTGGACATACAAGTTTTGGGTCTGGACCAGTTTGGTGGTGAACCAGGTCGGCTATGTTCTGCTCTTGTGGGCCATCCACTCACGTCAGAATTTGGGTGGTTGCCTGACCCAAAGCGGCCGGTTGAGGCCATTGGATCGGTACACAAGTCACTTCCGATCCGCTCGACCGCCGACGCCGAAAAAAGCCGAAGCCTTCCAGAAGGCTGGTTCTCCATGTCTCGTGGGGGTTGGAACCCCCCCGCAAAATGAGTCCTTGGCTTGTTCTCCTTGCCTTCCGGTTGCTACCTGAAATAGCCAAGTTGCTGCCGAAGATTCAGTCACTGGATAGCCTGGTTTTTGGGGTGAAGTGCATGGAAAAAGAATAGAAACTGGAAAAATCAAGGTATTCTTCATATCTTGGCAGCCTCTGGGTCGTACATGTCGTTGTTGGGCTAGCTAGCTTTCGTTCACACGCCTCTCGCAGAGGGATTGCTTTCCAGTACCCCAAATGCCACTGCTGTCAAGCTGAATTGTGGGGCTTCTTGGCCAGTCGCAATCATGGCTTGGAGCAGAAGGATCCCCTCATCCCCTTCTCCTATGGATAGAGCCCTCCAAGCACACCATGTGCCTGGCAAAGATTTCGCAACCAGCGTCACGCGAACGACGGCGCTCCCCGTATGGGTGGCTCCATCTGTTCTTGGTTCTTTTTTTGGTGGTTTGCAAGGGAACCAAAAGGACACCAACCATTTTGGGGCTCATATGGAACTAAAAGGAAACCAACCATTGTGGGGGGGGGGGGGGTTCCCATCTTTGTCACAACTCCATATGGAACCAAAAGGAAACCAACCATTTTTTTTGGAGGGGGGGTTCCCCTATTTGGAACAACCCCATATTTCCCCCTTGTTGTATTTTCAATTGTATCGTTAATGATATCAGAGTTCCCTGGGTTATGCTCAATGGGTACATGCAGGGGAGTCCTGGAAACCTACATACCGACAATTTCATGCGTCATTTTTGGATCAGAATTAAGATATTTCGAAGGGCACCAGTGAATGAAGGAGACCTCCAAATTCTCGCACAACACTTTCAAGATTGCCAAAGGAAATTACGAAATTACCAAGGAGACCTCCAAGGTACCGAAGGACATTCTCAAATTACCCAAGGAAATGACCAAAGGACCCAACCCTCCCCCCTTTTCCCGGCCCCGGAAGTCACAAGGCTCACTGGAGCCGTTAAAACAAATCTAGACATTCGGAGGTCGGGCGGCTCCCCAGCCATGGCCACACTGCGCAGTGACGCGCAGGCGCGGTGGTTTTTCGTTTTCGGTTTCGCGCGGGTTCCTGAGGGCTGTTGCGGGTGCCAGGATTGCCAGTTGCGATCGCTTTTTGTTGTTGTTGTGCATGTTACCCCCCAAAACTAGCGAAACCAGGCTATCCAGTGACTGAAAAAAGCGATCGCAACGTGGCCATTTAGGTGGGTATGACTGGTAGTTGGGGATTGGACCACATCATGGTGGGGATTTTTATGTCTGCCGACTTTTTGTTTCTTGCGCGAAATGGGTTTGCAGTCCTGGTCATGAGTCCTGAAAAATACTAGTCCTTCTCATGGTGGTCTAGCCAGAAGCTTCGTGACAAGTCCGACCCCAGCTCTCACTCATCCGGCGCCTTTTGGCCCGGACTTGCGTCAGGGGGCTGGCTGGGAGTCTTTGGCCCCTCCCAACCCTTCCCCCCCATGGGTGAAAGATTTGAAAGAGTTGCGTTTCTCTTTGCAGAAGTTGAGGCCGGGTGGCCTTGGGGGCCTTGAAGCCGGGAGGGTGCTTAAACGGGCGTACGCGGCTTTAAAAGGAGCATAGATGTCCTGTTTGGTTTGCTTAAATAGAGGGCCCTGGATTGGGGGTTATTCCATTTGCCAGGGCCATCTATTTTTCCAAAAGGCCACCTATGAAAAGGAGGTTGTCATTCAGGTGTCTTGCAAACAGAACAGTCCGTTCAGTTACAGGGGCTGGGATCGCCCGACCCTGACTGTGGCCGGCCGACTTTCGACGGTCTGTGTCGCAAAAGTTGGGCGAGTTCTCGTGCTGCTCACTCATGGGAAACCTGTGAAGGTCGATGGTTGCTTTGGGATTTGGGGGCTCCTAGTTGCATTTAGTCACATTTTGGGGTGGGTGTAAAAGTTGGGATTGGCGACCTTTTTGGACTCTGGGGTCTCGTTTTTCAGGCGGGCTAGATCTGGACCAGAACTCGAGCAATTGAATTCTTGGTGCCAATCATGGGCCAATCGTTTCTCAAAGAGAGAAAAACCTCACGAATGAGGGACTTTAGCCACTGATCAGTTGAGTTGCGGACTCAAAGGCTGGTTACTTTCTTTGGCGAATCCACTCAAGGAACAAGTTTGTTTTAGGCCGCTTCTTACTTAAAGATGCCGTTGCAACAAGTCGCAGGAAGCACCTTGCCCAAAAGTTGTTGCAGAAGAATACGGTGAGTTACAATTGTTTGCACTCTTTCCATTGAAATTCAAAGGGCTCATTTGACATCTTTTGGATTTCCTTTATTGCTCCTTTCAAACTTTTGCAACAAGTCGACTTTTCGGGTTTGGGGGGGGTCTCCAGGTCGGGCCTCTGGGGCTTGGTTTGTGGAAGATGTCGGCTTGTGTCTCGTTTTTGAAGAAGTGTTGTATCTTTGGGGATGTTTTTGGGGATGTGTTGAAGTACTTTCTTTTTCGTGGATTGTTTTTCGGGTTTCTCTCTGGTCATGTCGTTGCGGATGTCTTGGAATTGGATTGCACGTGTCACTCAGGTCCGTGGCCTTTGGAAAAACCAAAAGGGTCCCTGAGTGACCTTGTTTTCCCGAACGTGCAGAAGGGTTCCTGTTTAAAGCTTGGTCTGGCTGGGGTCTGGGGGTCAGGTGACCCACGCTCTCGTGTCCGTAAAACATCCGAAAAGCGTTCGCAAGTGTCACAAAAAGTTGCGGAGCGTGAATCGTAGCCTATGCGAGTCACGCGTTTTTTCCGATTGTCCGATGCGCAGGCGCAGTGTTTTTACAGGCTGTTTGCCTGGTTGCTACTGGGTTGGATCTTTAGACTTTAACTTTTTAGGAAAATAAAGGTGTTTTCCACTAAACCTCGAAGAAGTTGTCAACTTTTTGCAGGGGGTCAACAGCAACCAAGATTTGCGTCCCCGCGCCACTGAGGTTTGTGTTTGAGGGTCGCAGGATTGTTCGCGGCAGTGCAGCGCTTTGAAGCATGGCTATCTCGATAGGGGTCCCAAAAGGGGGACCGCGATGTGGGTTCTTCACTGGAGGATCCAAGTCTCAATTCAGGTTTGGGATCTGTTGTAACATTGTCAGATGTTGCTTTTCTTGTGAGGGTTGCATTTTCCGGGGTTGGAAAAGAAGGAAAGCCAACGGGAGCCCCGCCATTTTGAGGGGTTTTCCCAGAGACAAACCCAGATGGGCTTGCCAAGCGCCCAGTACATATCGGAGGATGCCATGCACGCGCTGCCGGCGGTGCTCCAAGAACATGGCCGCGATCCGGAAGCACACCGAGGCTCCTTTCGGGCGTCTTTTGGGCGTTGAACCAACTCCTCTTGGTGGCTCCCATCCATCCCCTTAGCTTTTTAGCCTTTTAGTGTTCAGTGGGGATTTCCATTTAACCCACTAAAAGTTCGACTTTTAGCGGGGGATCTGAAAGCAGCCCAGTTCTTTCGGGTTTGATCCCTAAAAAAATCCGGTTTCACAACCTAAAGGCGCTGAAGGGTTGATTTTTTCTTGGAACCGACAAAAGCTTGGACACCGGTTTCCTGCGACTTGGACTTGTGCTGTTTCGGAGTGTAGCGGGTTTGGTTTATGTCGCCCGCCGGAAGTTTAGCTTTTTGCAAGAGGTCAATGAATCATACAGAGCCAAAATCTGACCTCTTGCCAAACAGATACTTATTCATAAAGATTGATTTCAGGTCCAAATTCCAAATTGCCAAAGAACCAACTTCTTCCGGTCAATGGACTTTTCTTTTGGTGATTTCAATCTGAGCTTCATGTTGGTTGTGTGTCCAAGTTGGCTTCGGAAGGTGACACACCAAAGCCACCCAAATAACGTGGATTCCCGGGTTATTTGGAGACTCCGCAGGGTATGTTGGAGATCTAGGCACAATATATATGTATATATATATATATATGGTGATTTACCATCCCCAAAGGCAGCAAAACCAGGGTCCATGGGGGGGTAGCATACATAATATGTATATATATATATATGTATACATAGAGTGCATATTTGTAGCATTCCATTTCTACTTGATCTAAGGTGCCCTTTATCTACGGCTAACCTTTCAACAATAGCACAACGATGAACATGTTGACATCCCCCCCTAACTATGCAAACAATGGAATGGTCTAGCCACGCTCCAGGCTCTGACAACGCAGACCCTTGAACCACGGCTCAGAAATGATGAGATAGTGAACAGGTTTGCAGATGTTTGAGGTTGATCGGAAGGGCGAGCTTTACCAAAAGTACAGGGTGAACCATGGCTTAAGCATGCCGTGTGGCACCGTGTGGCTGCAAGCTTTGTTGGGATAACCCTCAAAAGCCTTCGGTGGACATACATGTTTGTGCAAAATATATTTCTGCAGGGTCCAACCAATGGACTATCATAGCCATGACACTCAAGAAAGCCTCACACCCGGAGTTCTGTTTTGAAAACCTATCTTAGTAGCAGTAGCATTCACAAAGTTTGGTCTATGTCCGTCCAATCCACTCAGGAAGTGAGGCAATACTCGAACATCTATCTGCAGACCCCAAAGCATTCGGCTGGCCATGGCTAAACAAAGGGGCAGGCTGCTTAGTAAGTGGTGAGTAGGTCTGGTTATAACCCACTTTCCATGATTATAAGTCTCCCAAGTGGGTTATAAGCTGCCTTACTTACTTACCACTCAACCAATTCCAATGTAAACATCCATGAAAATTGGGATATCGCTCACCCTAGGGTTCAACGGTTCAACCCCCATTAAAATGAGGGAATCCCCCCCAGCTGGTGCATACGTCGGATGGCGCCAGGCGTGGTGCTCTTTGGTCGCTCCATTGGGTCCCTCTGCGCCTTACACTGCGCCATGCTGGGCTATGGGGAGGCCTGGGGATTTGTTTTTTTGTTCTTTCTTTTTTCTTGGTTTTTCTAATTTTTTCTGGGTTGGGCTTTTTTCTTTTTTTAAAGGGGTGGGTGGGGTGGGGTCATCAAAGCAAAAGATGAATCTGGCCTGTCTGACGGCCTTTAGTCGCGCCAGAACACCAGCTAAGGACTCCTCTTGAAACAATCCAGAGGTTCCTTTGAGAATACCCGAGCCACATTAGCACCTGGCTGAGATATTCATGGAGGACTTCTGTCCCAGCATTGAATAGATGTGGATGTCCGACCTTGTGATTCTTTGTCGTGCGTTTCGGCACTCGACTCCCAGAAATCACTTTGCTGATATGTTGTTTGCTTTTTCGATTCTTGTTAATTTGTGACGTGTGTGTGTGTGTGTGTGATTTTCTGGTTGGCTTGGAAGGAAACTAAAGGAAAACCCACAGGGTCCCCTTGTCAAGACACACACACACACAAATATGTATGTATGTGTATAGATATATATACATATGACCTGGTTTGTTGTGTTCAGTTTGATTATGTCGTGTGCTGTGCCTGCAGTGCGTATGTATTTTGTGTTGTATGACTCGAGCTTCAGGGTGTGGTTGATCCTTGGGGTTCGGCAAAGGGTCCTCGAGGACCGCCGTTCTTTGTGAACCACGTTGGACGCCGAGTTTGCCTGTAATGTTGACCCCGGATGAATAAACCCCTGTTTATGAATATTGGGGTGGGGGAAAACCCCTCCAAAGTGATAAATCCTCACTAAAACCAGTTGGACACCCCCATATTAACAAACAAGGGTTTATTAATCCGGGGTCAACATTATGCTTGTCGCCAACCCTCCATTCCTTAGCCGCCCGTGTGACCGTGTGGTGCGGCTTTTTGGTAGGGGAACGGCACTCGGTTTGGCCTGGCATAGGCTGACACCGAAAAGTTTGCAAGGGTTGGGTCCAGTTCAAAAAGCATCTGCAAGATCGCCCTCAGGTTGCTATTTTATCAGGTCTCATTTGGCGGGACCCAGCGCAAGTCAGAGGTATGAGAGGGGGAGCATATCCTCAACAGGAAAAAGGGGCCCGATCAGTTC
The DNA here is from genome assembly GCA_963377175.1 of Effrenium voratum. Taxonomy (NCBI): domain Eukaryota; class Dinophyceae; order Suessiales; family Symbiodiniaceae; genus Effrenium; species Effrenium voratum. The sequence goes on from CAUJNA010001524.1 coordinate 285,577, forward strand.
TTCTTGTTTTGTTTTGGCGTTTTGGTGTGGTTTCTGGTTTTCTTTTGGCCCCCAAAGGGCGTCTCGGGTGTCCCTTCAGCGCGAAAAAAGCGAAGGCGTTGGTGCTCGACTCCCCGGTGACCTGTCAGTGGCCGCTGGAGGAAATCGAGTCGGGTCGACTCGAATTTTTGGGCATGGGAGTTGTGGGTTGATTCTGTGGATGGAATTTGCACCACTTTGAAACCATGGGGTTGTTATTTACAGGGGAATCATCAACTCAGGGTTTCTTGGGCGGCGTGACTTGGATTTTGTCCATCGACAGTAGGTGTCCTTTTTGGTGAGTTTGGTTGAACATAGCGGGCCCTGATAAATTGGTTGAAGGAGGGTCCCCCAAAAAACACACACCCAGGTCTTGCTTGGTTTTTGACGCGCTATTGAAGCACAAAACAACGGATCGCAAACGAGCAAACGGGAGGTTCTATCAATTTAGGGATCGTGCAATAGCTGGCCTTTGTGTAGAGAGTGAGCAATTTTCAAGGTAGCCAGGCTAGAGGACCTCTTTGTTTGAAAACTGTCGGACTACGCATGACGGCGCGGGGAGTTATCCACGAACTCGGGGGGTTCAGTTGAGCGTCTTCTGGAAACATTGGTTAGCCAAGGAGGTTGGTCACCGGAAGGGTGTGCCTGGTGGAAATTCTTTGACCACGAGGCCACCAAGGATGGATTTGCAAGCCTGCCGCTTGCTGATCAGAAGAGTGCACATATGCCTGTCACGGGTACGGTCACAAGCGGAGCACACAAGCACTTCAGGTGGGGAGCTAGCTAGGCGGAGGAGGAATGCAAGCTTTGTGGTCAGAAGATACTATGTCGCATCGGGTCTTTGATTGCCCAGCGTTGCGTGAGGGGCGTTCAAATTGCCTGGCACAGTTCAAATGCTGCATGAGACAAGACCACAACATATTAATTTGCCTATCGCACATCAACATCCACATGTTGAGGTCATGCGCACGTTAGCGAGCAGGCAGCTACCGGATTTGCCTATTGTCAGCTCCTTGAAGCCCAACGGTCCAAAAAGGCACAGCCCCACCGTTCGGCGAACTGGACTCCACTGAACTGCTAGCTTAGGTTGCTGGCCACTTGCTTGGTCGAGGACCCACGGAGTCATTCCTTTGCTTCCGAGTTGGTGTCTCAAACTAGGGGAATTTTCAGAATCTGTGGTTTCCCTACCAAAAACAGGGGAATCCCAACATGTGTGGTTTCCCTTAAAAGACAGCCGAAACCGGGGATTCGTTCCCCTAAACAAAAACAACACCCCTCCCCCTCCCCCCCCCCCTTGCCACCCTTCTAAACAAAACCAGAACCCCCCCCCCCCAACCGAAACGTCTGGCGGCCTTCGTCCTTCGCCAGGCCTTGCCCTGGGCTCCCCTCGCCAGCTCCCTGCCGCCGCTCAAAGAGGCGAGCCGAACGCGCCCGGAACCCGGGGGCCCCCACATGACGTCATCCACCGTGGCCCCCGTCTTTGGCAGTTTTTGGAGGCTTCAAAGGGGAACCAACGACCAAGAAGGAACATCATGTCTTTGTCGTTTTTTGGGTCCTGTTTGGGAGTTGGTACCCCAGGTTTGGCGGGCTTTCAAGGAACCAAAGACCAAGAAGGGAAACATCGCCCTTGTCGCTTCCCCAGTTTTTTTTTCAGTTTTCGCGAGCCCTTTTTTTCGCCCTTTTCCGCCTTTTTCGCTCTTCGCTGATCTTTGGTCTCTTCCGTTCCTTTAGCCTTTGTGCTCCACCTGTCTTCTCTTCGGCGCCTGGCCAAATTTTCCGCGCGGAGCCAGCCGTAGCACCGAGGCAGTGCAACATAACTTTCTGAGCATCTGACCTCTGGGCAGAATGACGAGGTACGCCCGTCGATGTCCTCGCTTGCCACGGAAGCCCAAGAGGTTTCTTCGTAGAGATCTATCAGAAGCGCCTCGTTGGAATGGGGTTTCGGCGTACTTGGAACCCAGATCAAGTCATTATGCTGTGGATGTTTACAAAGTCCGGACCGATCGGCACCGGTTGGTAGTTGGTACACCATGTAGGGTTTCATCTATCTGGGTGCTCAACTTGCGCGAAATGGATTTTTTGCCAGGGGCGACATGTCAATCATTTCGCCGGCCTGATTTGGGCATCGTCCACATCAAGTACCGATCAGTGGTAAGTCCCTGATTCTGGCCCTCGAAAACGTAGCATTGTCGGGGGGGTAGCCCACTTAAAGCGGAATTGTGCTTAGTGGTTAGTAAGCCTGGTGAGATACCCCACTTGGTTGCCGTGGTGAACTAAGTCTCCGTTCAGTGGGTTACGATTCACTCAATTACTAGCCACTTGCCACCTGGATCGCCAGTGGCTGTTTTTGTCCATGCACTTTGCCCCAAAAACCAGCAACAGTGACTGCAAAAAGCGATCGCAACTTGGCTATCTCGGCCAGTACCGAATGGATCGCCCCTTTAAGCACCAGACGTTGGAGGCCTTGAGGCAACGCAGTCGGACGATCCCTGGGGCTCAAGCCAACCAAAAGGCTGTCGCGGAAAAAAGGTGCCAGAATCGTGGTTGTTGTTGGGAAACATGGTTGCTTATTGTGGTTTAGTGGTTGAAATCCAACCACTCAACTGCTAAATTTTGAATTTTTGCTCCACGTCCAACGTCAACCAAGGAATGGCACCTTGGTAAGTGGAACCAAAGACTAAAACCTGCGTAACCCTAGCACTTTTAAATTTCGAGCCACACCCAGACCCAAAAGATCCGGTCTTGCGCGGGGGTGCGAATTGAAGGGTGTGACTCTGGAGCCTTAGCCAGATCTCTGACGCCAAGCAGCTGTGGTTCCTTTCTCCGGCCAGGTAGGCGTTTTGTTTGAATGAACCGGAACCTTCGAGCACGAGCCAGGCTATCTTGGCCGCTTATTTGTTTCACCTGTCACCCATGCTCTTTGGATATTCCCTCAGCAAACATTTCTGACTTTTGGGGGCGAAGGCTGCCTGAGGTATTTGGATGTTCAACCAAGGTCAGGTAGGTAGGTAGGTTGTAACCGTCGTTTACCGAGGGTAACTGGGGTTGGTCTCCTTGGTAAGCATGGTTATATCCTACTTACCTGACGTTGGTTGCACATCCAATCTGGCAAACATTTTTTGATGTGACGAATCTGCGGATCCACCCCTGTAGGATATTAACAAAGTGCTAAACGATTACTAAAGCCGGACCAACAGGGGAAGAACAGTTGAGCTGAAGGTTAGTAAGGGCTATCCCAACCACAAATGGGCGCCTTCGCCAAAAATTGGTTACTTCTCTACATGGTTCTGGGTAGACCATTTTACTACCGGTCGGTTTTGGCTGTGACTCGGGGTGAAGTCCACAAAAACGGCGCGCCACACGCCCAGCCGGGAGCATCTCCGATCTCCGCGATCGAGGCGTGTGCCTCTGCTGCCGGCGCCCGGCTGCGAGGCAAAGCCAAAGCGCCTGGGAGCGGTGCCAGTTGGCCACGGAGGCCGGGGGTCCAAGGCTAGGTCCGCCAGTGCCCCTTTACCCCTTTTTTGGTTGGGAGGGTTCGGGACCCTACTGAAATAGACGACAGAAGAAAGTTGGTACCGTTATTCTAACCTCTCTAGAGGACCTAGGGGTTCCGGAAGGGTTCCATGAGGTTCCAGGGCTGTTGGGGATACCAGCTGGGTGTAGCCCTTTTAGCAAGGTCGGGTAAGTAGGTTATATCCGTGCTACGGGGACCCTCCCCAGTTGCCAGCTACCCTCCCACCAATTAACATGGAACCTGACAGGGAGTCTCTTTGAAAGGAGAATGATCTTCCGGGACCGCCATCTGTCAGGTTCCATGTTAGTTGGTGGAAGGGTACCCTGGTCGGAACCATAGTTATGACTTAAGTTGGTTGAACATCCAAGTAGGGTTGAACCGGTTCCCATGAAAAGAAATGCCCAAGGGACCGAATTTAGATGACCCTGAACCGCAAACAATGGCGGTTATACAGTATGAATGGTGGTTTGAGTATAGTGGAAGAGGGTTGGTTATAGGTAAAGAGGGTTGGTATGCATTTTATACCCATAGCGACTCCCGTAATGTCCCCGTTGCAGGTTCAGTTGTTTGTTCCTTAGTTCGAGGGAGGCCCACACTGCCATGGCAATTTGATCGAGGTACCCTCCATGTGCCACGGCAATGTGGGAAGGTGCAAAACCAAATGGGTGTGGTTTTTGGAGGGGGCCACCCACAAATGGGGCTTCCGTTTGGGTTTCCTTTAAACCACCAACAAAGGCCCCAAAAAAAACCACATGTTTGGGTCAACTTCTTTCGTCTTGCACCGGGAGTCAAGTCGACACCGATTCCCTTCAAATCGCCCCGGAAACCCTCGATCTTGATGGCCCCTGGCCCTTCGGGTCCGTTTTGCTGTTGAACACCGGGGCGAGTGGTGTGTGTGTGTGTGTGTGCTTCATAAGGGCAAGAAAGCCAAAAGGAAAATCACTTTGTTTTGGGGTCACGGTACTTTTAGACAGACCCATTTGCACCTTGTCCTCTTTTGAAGCAAGGTTCTCCGGAGTTGTTTTAGTTGAATAGGGAACTACCAAAATGGGTGGTTTGCCTTTGGTTGCCCCTTTAGTATGGAACCACAAACCCACCATGTTTAGAGGAATCTCCTTCTCTTCCCCAGAATCAGTTCCCCTTTCCCTTCTCGAGAGGACCTCCTGCAGTGCCTGGAGATGCCGTTGCTCTACATCAACGGCACGGCCGGGGCACCCGGGACCCATGCTGTAGCCTCTCACCAGCCACCTAACCGCACCCCTCAAGGAAGGCAATCCTAAGTGGTTGTGCACTTCTTCTTTTTTGTGTGTCGCTTGGTCCGACTCCATCGCCTGGCCGAAATGGGAATCTCGCAGCCCTGGAATATGTATGACCTTGTTGGGAACCAAACTTCACCTTCAAGGGTTTTGGATTTTGTGGGAGGACATGAGACAAAATGCATTTGGGTAAATGAAGCGTAGCAAGCGACAGCCCCAACCAGAAATAGATGCGGAAATCAAGCCTCTCGGTTCTTCACATGTGCAGGATTTGTCCATCCACTGCTGAAATTCTTGCCCCACGCAAACCCACCAAGAATGAGATTTCTTGCTCGCTGCGATTTGGGCTCATTCCTTCTCATTTTTGTCTCTTGTAGCAGCACGAAGAATGTTGACATCTTCAGATATTCCCCGAAGTATGAAACAAAGGCTTCTTTATAAGGAGAGCATTTCCCTCCGATTGGTTGATGTCCCGGCTGGAAAACGAGGACCCCTTTTTTGCCCCCGACGAACAGAGGGTCTGAGGGGCCTGAAAGGGCCTTACAGGGAAAGGAGCCCCAAGCCATTTTCAGGGATCCCCCTATTTTAATTTGTCAATCTGTTTCAGCTTGGGTCTTGGGGGTTGGGTTGAGTCAAGCATTCGTGTCGTGTTTTGAGTCTTGTTTTGGATCACTTTTAGGAGCTTTCTCAAATTGATTTTGGACAAACCTCAGGTTGCCCGCAATTGGTGGTTTGGATTGGTGGTTTGGGTATTGGAACCCACTGGTCCGAGGGTATTGGAAACCACCCCGGGAACGCCATCAAACCGTCGGGCTCCAAACCATGAAGATGGAAGGCTGAAAAGTGGTTGCGGGACATGAATTGACGGATGTCTGAATGCCCCCATGATCAACCAGGGGTCTTTTCATCCTGAGTGAAATTTCCTTCGGAAACTTCCAACTGCTGACCGACGGAGTACTGAATCCCCACCGAGTTGCTGCCCAAAGGGTCCCTGAATTCACGCTGCAGCCAGGCCGACGTGGTCTGCCCCGCAGAGCACGCCAGAGAGTGCTTCCTAGCCGCCGGTGCGGCCGGAGCCTCGGGCTATCGAGCCAGCAATTCGTTGGCGAACTCGAGTTCGCAAGAGACGGAAATCGAAGCAGCGACATCATGTCCAGGGCACAGATTCGAATTGCTGCAAAAGGGCGGGTGATGCTTTACTTGCTGGTTCTCAGCAGGGAGTGAGACATGGGATGACCCCGAGACAAAACATCTCCTAACCATCCCCGATTTGGTTTCCCTTGCAGGGAATCCCCCGTTGCCAACACCCGGAGCGGTCATTCCCTATCGCACCAGCAAGAAACGCGGTTCTGAACCACCGGCACCCCCCAGTCAAAACCAACGAGGCTCTGGTTCTGCTTAGGTCCCCTTGAATCAAATCAGAAACATGTAGATGTTTCTCGGAATAGGCTGCAGTCCACTCGGGGCGCGCCCGTTGCTTACGCACCTCCAAAGTGCCCTCCCTACTTGGGTGTTTGTTGCCAAGTTCGTAAGCGATTGGCCACCTCTATGACTCACCAATGGCAACGTTAGCTCCACTCAGAGGGGACTGATATTCGAGCAAGTTAGCAACATGCTAACTTGGCAAATCGAGCACCCAAGTATAAACATGGAAGTGCACAGACTTCCTGAAGCAGAACGTCGTCTTCCGAGGTGTGATTTCCGTGTCTGGTGCAAAGGTACCATTGCAACATGGGAAATCTTTTGCCCTCCGCCCCTTTGGGCTGCCTTCATCTTCTCTCAGGCAGCAAACGGTTCCCTTTTTGCATGGGATGATTCCCGAAACGTTTGCACGGGAGCAAGCCCGGAGATGAGCATTGTACCTCCAGGCAGAGGTTGGTCTCCAAGCGCGAGCCAAAGTATGTCGTCTCCAGTTGGTTCCTCTTGCAAAACCACCCTAGCCATACACGCCTAATATGGTTCGTTACAGAGCTCTTTGATGGGTAGAGTGGATGCCAGCCCGGGAATGAACCAAGTGGCTTGGAATCAGGGGCTTCGGAAAGAGACAGACTGGGGGTTAATTCAACAGGGGTTGCTCACTTCCTAATTTATTGGCAATTCCAGAAGTCTGTCCCTTCGTTAGATTTTCCCCATATCAAACATCATCAATGCCCACCAAAGGGGCCATTATCAAGTAGAACTCATTCCCCCCTGTTTTGAAGCTCGGCGACAGGTGCTCCCCTTTTGTGTCTCAAAGGGTTCCTTCTCGGCAGCAAAAGCAAAAAGGAAGCCACAGAAGGCGCTCTGAGCCCGGACCGGCCTTCGCGCGCCTGGGGTCACTGAAAGGCGGAGAAACAGTTTCTGCTACTTGAGGGCCTCGGACACAACGAGGCGCGGGTCGGTCGGGCCCGGAAACGGGGAGGGCCGGGGAGGGCCGGGGAGGGGGGGGTTACTTGGGTGAGGCCATAGGGGGTGTCTTTTTTTTGGGAGGGTCCTTTTGGTGTCTCTTTTAAACCAAGAAACAAAGTGTTGCCTCCAAATAAACGAGAAGCCCACATGTTTTTGTGTTCTTGTTTTGTGAAAGGAAGCCAAAGTGGGATGAGCAATTGTCAAGATTTCAAGAGCCCCTATTCAACAGCTGATCTTGCATGCTAATTCATGCGACTCATCAATGGAATCACAATAATATTTGTTCTTTACCCCTGTTCATTCTACAGGGAATCTATCACTACTAGAAAGATCATTTTGTTCCAGGGGACTTAAGCAAATGGAGGATCAGGCATGCTGAAGGAGCGATCCGCCACAAGACGATTTTCCCACCCACAAGTACTCGTAGAAAATTAGTGGTTCCCATCAGGTTCCTCTAGCCAGAAACCAATGTTTTTGCCCTTGTTTCAGGGTTTTCAGAGCCAAGCGGGAAATTAAAAGATTCCCCAGTAGGAGTTTTATTTGGAAGATTCGTGGAGCACAGAGTTTTTCTGGAGGTGAGTTGCTCCCCTCAGCTTTTTCCCAGCGCTGTTTTTTTTCCGTCTCCTCTTTTTTTTGCGCAATCGCCGCGAGGTGTCCGGCTCGGAGCAGTACCGACAGGCGCTGCAGGAGGGAGCGTCGCTGGGGTTTGGGGGGGCCTGGGGTGATTCACGGAGCGCGTCGCTTGTTGTTTGGTTTTGGGGGGGGGCTAAATCAAGCCCGCAGATTTGAACCGCCATTGAAAGAAGGGCAAGGACCCAATTTGGATGATGACAATAGGTAGACAATGGTGGTTATATGAACCCCTAGTGGCTTGCCTGAATTTCAGGGAAGCGGGTTGGTTTGGTTTCGTCTCAGCAGGGGTGGCAGACGTGATGTCCTGACTGGGCGACCCTGGTTTGAGAACGAACCCCCTGTCCCTTCTACTTTTTTGGATGCAGACAATTAATAAACACATGTTCAGAGGTTCCCGTCATTCCAAGTCAGTCATTCCAGTTTTTTCCGAGGCTGGTAGAAAATGGATTCTGATTTTGATGCCACTCACTGCCCTTGAGTGGAGGGGAATCCACTCTGAAAGCGATAGAGTAGCCATAGGTATCACGGAAATTGGTCATTTCACAGAACCAGATTGATCCATTTTGCTTCAGCACCACTTCGTACTTTCATTTGGGTTTTAAACGGGGAATTTGTCACTACTGGAAAACATGCTTTTTCCAGGTGGTCTTTGACAAATGGAGGTATTTGGTCGCTCGTGCGTTGACTTTATCAACCGCCCAACATGATTGCAGAAAAGGGCCACACGGCGCCTTTGTTCCTCGTTGGATGGGGTTCGCTTTGACGACCAAAAGCGGGTGGCCAGTCCGTTCCCTGTCCACTGAGTAGGATGCTGGGGCTTTTGCTTCGGGTGCTTGCAATACTGTTGATGGATGAACTCCGTTCGCACCACTGTTGAACCTGGGAAATCATTCTTAGATAGTGCAGGATTTCGTCCATCCACAAAAATTATGCGTCCACCGTTTGTATCGGCCCCGCACCTGGGAACGCCCCTGCCCCGGCGCTGAGGAGTTTCTGCTCCGGGCGAAAAGCGCGGCTCTGCCCGCTTCGCCCGCTTCGCCCGCTTTGCCCGATGCGGAGAAAAGCGCTGGAGTTTTGGCGGTTGCAAAAGCCGTTGGTTCATTTTTTGGCCACAACGAAGCCAAGAAACAAAGGGACTTGCCGTGAACATTTGAAGATCCCACTGGTTTCCCCTTAAGTTTGTCTCGAGCAAGGGGTACCGGGAAAGTGGCTAGTTTTCGCTGTGGCTTCCCTTTAAACCAACCAAACAACTTGGTGCACACACCCCTTGGTTTCCCTTGGGTTGTGACCATCGCGCCCCCAAGCTATTGGCGACCCGTGATCCTTCTTGTCGGATGACATTCAAAGCCAAGAATGTTTGCCTGCAACATGCACCCAATCTGTACCTTCGCTTTTGTTCTTCGTGTGCCCCGGTGTGCCGCCAAACTGATGACGGTGGTTTTGTTCATTGAAATACCGAGCGTCCCATGTTCAATATATGTGTATGATATACACATAAATATATATATATATATAAATATAAATGTATATATATATATATATCGAAGATGTCAAACCACAATGTCGATTTTCCCCGTCCCGCTTTCCAGCAAATCCCCCTTTCAAGTGGCGATTTATTCATGGGACACTCGGTACTGGAATGAAAACATCCACCATCATCAATTTGGTGGCACACTGGGGCACGCGAAGGGCGGCGGGGTACAGATTGGGTGCCTGTTGAAGGCAGACATATACTCAAGAAGTAATATGCAAAGCAGACGTGTAAACAAATGAAAATAACACTAGACAGGAAAAAACACAGGCATAACATAGCTTGATATTGTACACACACACCATGGGTTTGTCTCCAAACTGGGGAACCCCAAAATAGGTTTGTTTTTTTTCTTCCCTTGGTACCTTTCTTCACCCCAGGAGCTATCTGATAGCTTTGGATGCTTCGTGATAGATTCTCTTTCCTGACGCAGCTCACGGTGGTTCCGTTTGGTCTTCCAGTTGAACCACGCCCCGGAAAGGATGCCCTTAAACAGGAAAGACACACACACACATGTACCCACATGCACCTAGCATCAGCCCCTGCCCCCTGATCAGTACCTGCTTCCCCCGCAAGGTGGATGGGCAGCTGCGCGCTTGCACCTGCTCTTTTGCTCCTCGGATTTGCAAAGTTTGCCGTCAGGAAAGGAAAGCGTATTTTGCTTTGAAGCTGAGCTTTGAATGAATCCTACTGCCAACTGACGCACCTTGTTCAATCAATCCGGCAGCCTGGAAGGTAGCTGCTGTAGCTGTTTGATTTTCAGGGGGCAAGTTGTAGCGACTTGACCTTTCAGGGCTTTGCGTCGTCACCCATGATGAAGGTTTCCTTTCATAGGGATTTCTAATTTTAGCCTGTTGAATTGTGATAACCCTGGTTTTGTTTTCGTCCTGTTTACAGCTGGGTGAAAGTAGATGGCACAATTCCTCCAATTTGATTCAGTCATGCCTAATACTTGCCCAGCTCGCACCCAACTGGTTTTCCCCTTCCTTTCTGTGGCGACGTCCATCACCTTTCGCGCCAATCTTGGACACTCTGGAGTTTTGGGTATCCCAGAAAGACAGCCCTGGTTGGAGCCTTGTTTGGAGGGGAGGTTCTGTTGAGCACTGAATGGGGTGCCCTTCCCCACATTGCCATGGCACCTGACAAGGGGCCCTAGAGGAAATTGATCTTCCAGGTACCCTCCCCATGGCAGGTGAGGGAGGAGGGGTACTCCTTGGGTCTGGCGATGCAAAGTCAAGATCATGAGCTTTGACTTTGAAATCCACTTGAGACAAGGGCAACCAGCTGCCCTGTTTCAGAGGGCCAACCAGCTTAACCGGTGCTGGCCAGTCAACTCAGGGCCCATTCATCCCACTTGCATTGTTTCAGGATTCAGGGGGTTTGCTTTTTCTTGGGATCGTGCAACCTGTTCCCCAACTTCCCTTTTGTTCTTTTCAGTTTCCTTTTGTTCGGCGCTCCCTTGTGAGCGCAAGCTGCAAGCGGACCGAGGACCGCAAGCTGCGGAACTACAAGATCGTCATCAGCAAGGCGCGCAAAAAACGCCGCCGCGATTCTGGCGGGGGACCCGGGCTTTGATTATTGTTATTAGTCTCACTTCATGCAACGCAATACCTCAATTCTAGACTTAGAGACCTTTGGTTATAGGTTCAATAGGCACTTTCTGTGATACGCTCACTCCCTGAGTTTCTGAAAACTCGCTACTGCATACTTTTGGCTGTGGTCAGACCCTGGGCGGGCGGGCCAGAGTAATCCGGAAAAGACACACACACAAGGGTGCTTGGCTCACTTGTTGGGTCTGCACTCTTTCAGGTTGAAACTTTCTTGGCTAATCCACTCACCCTTTGAACGAGCTTAGGGCGCAACAAGCCTTTCCAAGCCTTGGTCCGCCCCCCCGATGTCAGGAGACGCGGTCCATTCCGCTGGCAAAGTTTCGCGAGGTCTTTCAGGCGCGAGTCGGGTTTGGGGGGCTCGGCCGGCTCGGCGGCCTCCGGACCGGGAGAAGGCGGACCGGCTTGGGCCGATTTCGTCTTTCCCGAAAGAACAAACGCGTCGAAGAAGGCAACCCCCCCCCCCCCCATTTTTTGGAACCACCCAGATGAGTCATGAAAATCATCCAGCTGCAACCTGGTCCGTGGCTTCTTGTCTCCTCTACCTGCCCCTTGAGAGCCAGCAAAGGCACGCCCGTTTGCTTTGAGGGTCAGTTCCACGCCCAGCATTTGCCTTCCGCAGCCATCGTCTTTTTGTGGAAGCGCCTTGGCTCCCCCTTTTCTGGCTCCATGTCTTTCAGGAGCACCCCAAGAGCAAGAAAAGCACCAGCTTCCACCAAGAAGCGTTCCCAAGAACTTGGGCCAAAGAGCCACAAAAAACCCAAAAGCGCACTTCCAGAACAAAGCTCCGAACTCCGAACTTGGACCAAAGAGCAAACCAAGCCCAAAACCCACCACCAATCTAGGGGTTGAGTCCTTGTCCATTCTGTTCAGCCATCGTTCTTTTCAAAACCCGATCGCCACGTTTTCAGGGTTTCAAAGGTGGTTTTCTAGAAAGAATCGGATCCCTGGGTTAAGAATGGGGAAGTTACCCCTAGAAATGAGAATTGGATGAAAACCATGCCCGATTTGGTTCCCTTTAAGGGACACCCCGGGGTTCGTTCCCTCATTTGAGCACCAGCACCCCTCGCACCACCTCAAAAGCCAGGCACCTGTGGGTCGCCCCCTTTTTCCGGGAACTCTTGGCTTGGGGTTAAGAATGGACCCCCTGTAAAGGAAAGGGACCTCCTCTGGAGGGCAACATCCCCCATTTGGGTTTCGCCATCCCGTTAAAAATAGGTGGCACTGGTTTAGATGGGTGTTGTTCCATTTACCAGGGCCATCTATTTCTCCAAAAGGCCACCTATGCCCGGGTTCATTCCCTCCTTCCCTGAGCGCCCGAAACGGACGACTGCGGCTTCAGGGCGCCGAGCCGGAGGACATCGCCACGCCGCTGGACCAGCTCTGCGCGACCTTTGCGCCCCCTTTTTTTGGCCTCGAGTCCGTTTCTTTCATTTGCTTAAGTGTTTTTTTTTTTTTTTTTTTTTTTTTTTTTAAATAGTCCTTTGTTGGTTTTTAAAAGGAATTTATCACTACTGGACATGTGTGCTTTAACTTTTTTCTAGGGGTCTCAACCAAATGGAAGGTTTGGTTTTCTTAGCGGAACCTCGGGGAGCCCAGTTAGTTTGGTGGAAAGCTGAGGTTTGGTTTTAAACAAAAACATGTGATGCCAAGGGTTTGAAGAAGATTTGGAAAGGGTGACTTCACCGCAACCAAATGATTCTTGCAGAAAGGGGGTTGCAACCCGTGCGAGGAGGCAGCCCCAGTCTTTTAGTTTGCAACTGGGGGGCCCTGCCCTTGTGCAATCGCATTGAGTGCTCACTTGGTGCATTTTGCTTGGATGTTAGGACTTTAATAACTTTTTGCCAACTAATGGGTTTTCCATTAAACCACTAAAAGTTAAACTTTTAGGAGGGGAGCAGAAAGCAACCGAGGGTATGTGTCGAAATTGGACGACACCCTCCAACAAAAATGGTGGTTTCAAAGCAAAACAACTGTACCCTCAGTAAGCCACTCGCACAAATCTTTTCCCTGTTTGGTCGAATAGGGTTGCTCCGTGCCAGAGGGTCTCCGAGAAGCCGTGGCACAGAGCGCATCGCGCGCTCCAAGCTTTTGGCTCGAAGCCGTGACGATTCAGGTTGTCCTTTGAAGACCCTACTATACGGCCGTGGCTCAAAAAACCGGTACCAACATGGAGCCCTGGTAAGTGGAAACATGGACCAAAACCTGCGTAACCCCTCCTGTTTCATTTTGAGCCACACCCATATAGGCCTGAAAGAATTAGAATGGGATCCTGGGATACTTGAGAGCCACTGTTTGCGGCACAGGGGGGATCATGTGCGTAAAAAATCCCAGCTGCTCAAGTTACAAGATCCTGGAAGGAAAACCACCGCTCCCCAGGTGCTGCAGCATTGAGGGAGACCTTCTGGAAAACCATTTGAAGGAGAATCAACACTGCGTCTCCTGCCCCCCCCCCCCCCCAAACCTCCTCAACCCCTGGAACCCGCCTGCTTGCGTTTTTATAATTCTTTTGGTGGATGCCAGCTCATGGCAAGCAAGCCAACCACAAAAGCCTCGTAACTTACGGTGAAGTCGAAGATCTCTGAGGCCGGAGATCGAATTGGAGACGATCACACGAGGTCCAGAGGCTCCCCCCGTCAAATAAAAGAACCAGTTTGTTCAGTCGCATCCAGGCCGCATTCATCAAATTCCTTCTTGTTTGCTCAATTGGGCCCCAGACATCCATCCAACTCCTCCTTGTCTGCTGGATTTTTTGGGACCCAAAGATGGCAGACCCACCAGGATCACTGGGCAACTGGACTCAAATGCGTACTTGGATCGAAACGGCCTTTTGCGCTACGCTTGCTCCCCTTTATTTTTGAGGTCCGCAAAGGAGACTGTCTGCTCCTTCCAGGTCCTTGGGGGTATAGTTATTGAGCCACAAAACGGGCGGTAGATCCGCAGATGAAGGGGTATAGTCACCAGCGTCAAATAGGTTCTGGTTGCCGCCCTTTGAACTTACATGGATTGCGTTTCTATTGGCAGCCCAAACTTGAAGCGTCGTTTTTTGCGGCTGGACTGCCGACTGCCACCATTCCTGCTTGGCAGAGTGGAGCGGGCGGAAGTGATACCAGAATGGTCATGTTCGCCTCGGTAAGATGGCTGGGTCCAATAAAACATTTGAGCACCACCCAACTTCCGCCATTGGCTATTTTAGAGGGTGGTTCTACTACCTTCTTTGATGTGGGTTATAGCAATCGGGGTTGCAGGTTGCTGGGTTTCGCTTTGGGGCTTGTATCTCGCAACTTAGGACTTTTGGACCTTGTTGTAGGCCCGCTGTCCGCCTACGCCAATGGCCAACCAATCAACACACATAAGGGGCTCCTCCTCTAGATTCCGTGGCATACCACCAGCGATTCAGTGGTGTTTCCTTGAGGCCAATCCGACGTTGACATAAGGACAACCATGGTCTCCTCGAGAACCAAAGCACCAAAAGGAACCACTCAGCAGGGACGCCTCGCCGCGCCGCGCACTCGCCCGCGCACTCGCCCGCGCACTCGCGTGCCGCGCCGCCGCTTCAACCTCAAGCCGACTTGGGAGCTGCGCGCCGAAGGCGGCAAGTCCCAAGGCTCGAAGAAGCCCCTCTCAGACGCGGAGGTTTTGCGCGAAGGATGCGGGGCCCAAAGCTAAAGAGGGCCCTCCAAAACATCGCCCAAATATTTTTGGTGATTTGGATCCAAATCCTTGTGGGTGGTTGTTGTTGGATCCTTGAGTTTTTGGACGTTCAACTTTTTTGTGAAGATCACTTCAGCGGTAAACCAGCAGTTGTCCACTCAGGAAGTGAGAAGCATATGGCCCCGTTTTCAGCGGCCCTGGATTTCTCTTCGCTTGTCCCAGAAAATCCGAGCGGCCGGATCGCTCCTTGCGCAATCCGGCGGCGTTCGCCATGTTCTCGAGGCGATGCTGGGCGCATTTTTCCCCCGTTTGGCGTCTCCTCCGAAAATTCCGTGGATGGACCATGATGGACCACATCCGCTTCGCAGTTACGGATGAGCCTCCATGAATGGGATACACCACCTGGCACCTGGTGCGAAGCGGATTTTGTCCATCAGTATTTGCTGTTTTAACTTTTTGGGGGAAGGCAAACTATGAAACAGAGTCAGAAGATATGATTTTCGGTACCCCAGATGTCGGCCTAGATCACCTGTTTGGCCCAGTTTCAGGTGAGTTTTGTCTTGGTAGCGGCGATGGTTATAGCTGGACATCTCGGGAACCCTGAACTGCTCGCCCCCACCCCCCCAAGTCCGCCAAGGCATAGCGATACTTGGCTGTCTTTGTGACTTTGTGCCTGGGTTTTCATAAGTTTTCTCTTTCAACCAGCACCAAGTGAGCTTTCTCCACAAAATCCCAAGTCTGGCCCAGAAAGATGCCCCAAGGCCAAGGCAACTACGGGTTCATCCTAGGCAACTCACGTGTCCCAAGTGCACAGCGCACTTTGCAGGGCAGGTCAGGTATGTTTGGTTGTCTTGTCAGAGCCTCCAATCTTCATGAGGCTTTACCCCGAACCTTTAACCAGTCTTTAGGGGGCTTGTGTGCCTGAATTTGTCCTTTGCTCACTGGGACTTGGACGGATTTGTTTGAAAAGACACGCTAGAAGCCGAGCAGGCCCCTTGGAAGATCACGCTCGGAAGCGAGCCAAGGAGCTCTCTAATTTCCCCAGACATTTGGCAAGAATCATAGAGGATCGCTGGGCTTTGGAAGAGTCGACATGTATGGACCAGTCCCTAAAAGTGGCAACAGAGTGTCGTGGGAACTTTAAAGGGTCCAAGTTGTGGGGTTGGGTGCAAAGAGTCGCTTAGTGCCTTAGGGACGAGCTTGTCCAAGATCCGGCAAAAGCATAAGGCCCTAGGGTTTTGTGACGAGTGCCTCACCTGTGAAACTTGTCCAAAGCAAGGCGACAGGACCCTACCCTGGCTGCGAGGGGTTCATGAACCCCAAGAAAAACTTATGGGGAGCGGGTGGTGCGATCATCTGCTATCGCTTAATGCCTTATTAAGGGCTTATCCTTGGCTTATCTAGGGATAGCCCGCGCCCTACAACCCAATCATGGGTTCCATGATTGGTTGGACTTGTCTTCACAAAATGGCGGTCGTGACTGGACTCATAGGGCCAGTTCTGGGAGCCTTTGTGATGAAGCGCAAGTCGGGTTCGCGGAGACGAATCTGGAACGTCTCAGAGCCAGACAGGTTCATCGACTTCTGCCTCAACCACGACCAAGACCATGGTAGACACTCTCTGGCTTTCCAGGTGCCAAAGCCGGCCTTCCAGCTCTGTTGGAGCAGGTCACGATGACGGCAAGCTGCAGACGACGTACCGATCTTGAATACATTCAGGAGCAGTCGCACGACAACTGCATCCGGTGCTCGGACGCTTCAGCATGGGATTTGACTGTCAAGCCAGCCAAAAGCCCACCCTATATATACTTAACCTAAAGCAGCCCCGGATCCACCATCCGCCCTTTCCAAACCCAAACCCACCCTCAACATGAACCCACCCTGAACTTAGCAACCCGAAGCCCACCCGAAGCAACCCCAAGCCAACCATACACCCACCCTTCCCATCCTAAACCAACCCCCGCGCCAAGGCATCGGTTCAGCTCTTTTGGGTAAACATAGAGTGGATGACTGGAATGGTGCAGGCCAAACTTTTGCCCAACTCTCACTTGTCCGAGTCGCGAGTCGCCCCCTTGACCTTTGGGTTTTCCAACTTTGGCAACCCTTTTTACTCGAGGTCCAACAAGGTTAAGTAACTGCAATGCTGCTTACAGCCCCCCCCCCCCCCCCAATCATTTGGCGAAAAGCCTGATTCTTTGCTCCGGCAACAAATCCCAAGCAAAGCTCCCGGATCGCTGTGGGCACTTTGGTGGGTGATTCCGCCTGGTTTCATGGGGGGGCAATGGCCTATCTTACCCTTTGCAAATATCTTGGAGGGTAGTGTTGCGGATTGACGCGATTCTGCATGGTTTCAAAGTCGCGCGGTCTCGGATTTCGATTTCAACGATCCACAATATGACCCCGACTTCATTCATAACCTTCCACGTTGTTCAGTGGCACTCTTTTTCCTTTTTTTTTGGTGGCTGCTCCACTAAAAATGGCCCAAGCTCCACAAAGGGTTCCCTTTTTTTCCAGGGTCTTAGGGACAACTGAGTCCCTTGAGCCTTTTGGCTCTGACCCTTGACCCGACCTTCGGCCGGAAATTTCACGGCCGGCAGATGGCCGCCGAACGGCGCGCCGAAGCCGAACGGCGGCGCGCCGAAGCCGGGGGGCCAAGGGAGGCATGGGAACTCATTTGGCTGTGGATCAAAACCAATGATACCGTTTTGGGGTACAAAGGTGCACCACCCATTTACGTGGGGATCGGGATGTTCACTGGGGGTACGATTTGGTTTTTGACCCACGGCCATTTGGGTTTGGCTTAAAGGGGGACCACCCAAAATAAATGGCTGCGGGTCAAAATTACGTGCCCAGAATGGGTTGGTAAATGCAAACATGGGCTAAAACCTGCGGTCCATATCCTGGTGGTTTAATCTTGACCCATACCCAAATGGTTTCCTTTCCTCGCAACCCCAAAATGGAAAGACACATATATATATATAGGTCTGCTGTGTTCTTTGATCATGTTGTTGCCTTTTCTTTTGCTGGGTTCAAGTCTATCACTACTGGAATGTTCTTTTTTCCCATGCGACTGAAGCAAATGGAAGTACTCAAAGTGGTCGAGATTCTTCCAGGCGCACGTGCCAGGAATGCCCTCGACGAAGATGGATGAGCAAATGTCGCATCTAACTCCTCCCTCCAACAATCATGGAAGTTGACAGGGGAGCTTTGGAAGACTGTTTTCCTTTTGGGGAACCCCTTTGTGCACTTCCATGATTGTTGGAAAGAGGGTAACTCCAAAGCTCAAGGTGTTGCACTTTGACCAAGGCTTTTTGGTTTGCCTCCCACGCACCACTGAAATGGGGCCCGTCCAGTCATTGTTTTTTGTTTGTTTGTTTGTTTTCTTTCCGCGTGAGTCAACACCTTGTAAGGCCGCATTGCATTGGGTGTGAGTTTCAAGTACGATACCACCAAGGGTGGACATCAAAAATCGTTGGGGATAAAACGGTCCACCCAACCACTCCTCGGGGTTTGCATTGAAATTGGCCGCATGGTTTTAAAGGTTTCTGTAGGCTTCACTAAAACCCCAGATTTTGTGGGGTAGCAAGCGAAACCTCAGTTAGTTTGGGCGCGGCGGTGTTGACAAATACGTGACGTGCGAGAAGCGTCTTTGCCGTTGTGGGGCCTGTGTTCAATCCGAGGAATCTTGACGATTGTCGAACGCATCGTTCGCTCGCATGCCTGAGTTCCTGGACTTTAAATCTTTTTGGGAAGGTCATGTTACTGGTAAACAACCAAGTCAGACGGTTTTTGGTCCACCTATTCGATCGGAAGTGAGTTGTGTTTCTTGCGCTTCCTTCTCTTCTTTACGACAGGAGTAGTTGTTTTCGCTTTCGCCTGGCATGCTAAGAGATTTGAGGTTGCCTTTTCTTAGACCCTGAACGGGTGGGTTTTCCTTTTAGTCTTCGTTCAAAACCACCAACAGGGGGGTGCCAACTCCAAAAAAGACACCCCAACTCTCGCTACACACCCATCTTTGAGAAAGAGTAGCTTCCATGTTCCACAAATACGTTTTATTTGCCCCTGTTGGTCTTAATGGGGAATCGATTTCACTACTGGACGTATTTGCTACTTTTTCCCGGGGGCGTAAGCAAATGGAGGTGACAAAGAAGGAGACACATCAGCCCCGCCCCTAGGTTGGAGGTTGGAGCCCTTTCAGAACCCCTTCTTTCGAAGCACTCCTCGGGTGGCTGGTTGCCACGTCGGATTCAGATTGTGCGCATGTTTCATTTGTTCAGAAAGCGACGCACCACCGTTGAAAAACCTGCTTGCCCGGAATTCAGGTTTTGACTACCTGAACAAATGCGTGGTTTCCACAGAGCTTTGCGTCCAAATCTGGCCCAAAGTTTCAGAGGCTCCACCATTCTGTCAGCTGGGTGTGTCTGTTTTTGAGGCTACCCATTTCGGGGTTGTTGAAAGGGAAACCAACCCAAGATTAAGATGACAACTCTGGGAAGTCAGGTTTTTGGCTCAGGAAACTCCTCGAAAGCGACAAAGAAGTCATAGGGACTAAACTCCCCACATTGGTGTCGCAGAAAGGGTGACTTTCTGCAACCACCAACAAGAACAGAACCAAACAAAGCCAGCCATGCTCCCGTTTGATCAAACCCTTTTCGCGGGATCCAACATGAGTTTCGATTTGGTGGAGGATGTGTATCGGGGAAGTAGTGGCTTTGTCTATCATAGGATCCCTCAAAATGGGTGGCTTTGATTGATTTTCTTTTTGACCATCCCCAAACGAACACCTGAAAAAACATAATCTTAAGTTCAGGAGGATACAGATTGGGCTTAGTGAGTTAGGGGTTTTTGCCAGAGGACCCCATTAATTAGGCCTTTGTGTAGCCAAGCATGGTGTGTGTGTGACAGGGAAGCCCCAAGTTGGTTTGGGTTTTCCTCTTCCCTTCTCCCTTACCAACCGAAGGGCACCTCCAAAACGACTCGGGCCATTTGAAGACGTCGCCGTCGGCCTGCGGCTCCCCCCGCCGCGAGGCTCTCGGTGCAGCAGTTCCTGGCGGACCCGAAGCCGCTGCCGCCGTCGCCCCGAGGCGGACGGACGGAGGTTTTTCCAGCTCGCGCCGTAGGAGAAAAACCGTGGAAGGGGAGGGCTCCGCAGGAAAAAATGCCCACGAACAATGGGGTTTTTCCAGGGGTTTCTTCCGAGTGCTGCAGGGTTTGGTCCATCCACAGTATGTGTTTGTGTGTTTGTGTGTGTGCGTTTCTTTTGGGGACATGATCCATGTCCACCAACCACTGAGGTGCTTCCAACGTTGAACATTTGTAGCCACATTGGGACCCCCAAAAGTTGCGCCCAAAAGGGAGCTTCCTCACATTTGGAGGGGTTCCACGTCCATTCGCAGGGGAGTGACCGGGTGACGAGGGAGGTTCTCCAAATTATTTAAGTCTTGAGGGTAAACAAAATAGTTATGGACCAGAATCTGAACATATGATTTGTGCACCCTAGATTTGGCCCAAGGTTAGAGACTGCCGGGATTTAGATAGGCTTCCCCCGAGACAGGGTTGCGTGCCGGCCAGTTCGATTTCTGAAGATTGGAGCGCCATTTCGAGCGTCTCATTCTGTCCGACATGTTGTCATGGCCCCCATAGTAAGTATATGGATTATCTCATTTTTTGAGCCTCCATTTGGGTCCCAGCCCAGATGCCAGAACATCCTCAGCACCCACCCCATTGAATCAGAGCCAGAGCTATGGAACGATGGGCCGTCAAAAGGATTTGCCCTTAGCTATTGGTCACTAGTCACTTGGCTGCAATGGTTCCCCTTAAGGGCACAGAGTACGTCAGGTAAGCGGGTAATGACCATGGTACTTAAGGGTGCCGGGTACGTCAGATAAGTGGGTACGCTTATAAGCTCCTAAGCTTACTAACCACTTATTAGGTACCCTGCCCCTTTAAGTATGGCTTTGAAACACTGGGCAAATTCTAGCGCCACGTTCCGGGGCGGGGGGAGGGGGCAGCTGCGACGTCGATTCGCATATTTGGTGCCCTAAGGTGATTTTTGTGGTAGCCTTGGGGAACTCCCCCTGGAGCCCCTGATAGGGGTTCCACAAATCGATTACCAAGCAAAGACTTCCATTTGGCGGTTCCCAGCCGTCCGGTTCCTGAGGCTTTCAGTTTCTGTTTAGTGGGTTTTGTGGTTGGGTTCCCGAATTTCACCTCAAAGCGTTCAACTTTTAGCCGGGAATCTGAAAACGGACCGCCCAGATTGAATGGGCCAGGGCCCCTGCACTCCGGGAACGTGGAGATGTGGCCGCCCCCCAACTGCCAGGCGAGACGGAGCGATTGTTTTGGGAGGTGAACTCTTGCGAGAAAGATGGGTGTTTGAACTCTAAAACCCTTCCATTTTGCTTAAGAATGTTTGCATTTTTTGTTTTTTTGTTTGTTTATCATTTATTGGTTTATTTATTTTTTTTAGTTATTTATTTTCGCTTGTTGGTTTTACAGGGAATCTGTCACTACTAGAAAGATGTTTGTTTTTTGCCAGGGGGGCTTAAGCAAGTGGAAGAAACTTCAATTTTGATGCCCCGCAAATCCGGGGTATAGTAATGCCTATAAAAGCCTTGGTGAAGACAATGGGCTGACAATTCACCCAAAAGCGCTAAAATGCACCTTCAAACCATGAGCACGCCCTGTCCACCTGGCAACGCACACACAATCGCACCAAGATTTTGGGTAAACCAGCCTGTTGCTTGTGGGTATTCAGGAATGTCAAGAAGCAGGTTTCCCCTATATCTCCCCTTTAAACATCCCCCTACCAAAAGGAAGCTCACCACCAAAAGGGGGAAACTAGTGGTACCGCAACGAGGTTTTGCACATCTCTTTTACATCTCCAGTTGGAGATGTGAGTTTCCCGTCTTCCGAATCTTGTCTACATCACCACCGGAGTTTGTTCCCTGATGTGAAGAGGGATGTGGAAAAGCTCGATCGGTTTCAAGATTGTACTGAAAAAATGATAAACATACAAATGTAAGTGTAACTATTAAATATATATATATATATGTATATATATTTATATATATGTATATATACACAGAGATAAATGCAGGGAATCCCCTGTTGCATGGCCCTATGGGAACCGGGGGGGGGGGAACCGATCACGGTGGCCTTCCCCGGGCGAGCTCGAGTTCGCCGCTCGATTCTCGCGCCCGGAGCCGGATGGCATCTAGATGTGGACCTGCGAAGTATTCTGTTTTCGGATTGTGGATCAACCTTTTATGTAACTTTTTTGGTTGGGCAAGACTTACTTTGGTGCATTTTGCCAAGGGATGTTAGGACTTTTTGCCTTTTTGCCAACGAATAGGGTTTCCATTAAACCACTAAAAGTGAAACTTTTAGCAGGGGAGCAGAAAGCAACCGAGCGTAGGGATCAGATACGTTAGTGTTGTTTTAGAAGCTCCACGGATATGACCCAGGTTTTTCCGTACATTTCCCCTTTTGGGTGGTTTGAGCATCATCTTCTGAGTCTCCTTTTGGGGTGACGGTCAGGATGTGCTGCCTCCAGTGGGGGCGAGTAGCCGGGCAGCCCAGCATTTTTTGGGCGAGGCATGTTGCCAGTTCCAAGTGAGCGCCCAATCCCCCCCCCCCCAGAAAAAGCCCAATTTCAGTATATACCCATGGCTACTGTATTTGACCTTCATCAATTCCAACTTGCTGTTGCAGGCGTCAGACACGCGTTGCCGCCGCATTCCCAATACCCACCTCTCAGTCGTAGAACCTATATCTCTAGGGGTACGTTCCCCATTCTTTCAAGGGATCCTTCTTTCTTGAACACCTCCAGGGAAAACGGCCGGTTTTTTGAAAGAACGATGGTTGAAAAGAATGGGAAATCAACCCCTAGACTATCTCCAAGCTTGGCTTGCTCTGATTGAATGTGCGGATCATAGTGACCAGGAGCGTTTGCACCTCCACCACCCCCACCCCGCGACGGTCCCAACCGGAACCTTGCAGACACCCGGCGCCGGTCTCGCGATTCCCGGGCTCTACGGCCGGAAGGAACGGCGTTGCCAGACTCGGAACACGAATGTTCACCCCGGATTAAGCAGAACCCCTGGTTGATTTTGATCGGGGGGGGTCCAATTCCTTTTAGTGGTTGGATTCAGACCACTTCGGGAGGGAACACCCCCCTAATAGTGGGACGGGTTTATTAATCCTGGGTCAACACTAGGTTAAGGGCAGTGTTCGGCAAAGTGACGGAGTCTGAAGTACGTGCCAAACTGAGCAATACAAGCACAACGAGAAACAGCCCCCAGATTCCGCGTCAAACGCGGTAGGCAAGCCTTTTAGTAGGTGGCTCTATTACTTGATTGAATTGGGGTTATGGTAGCTAGCGGCGACCCTCAAACACACCATACCGCAGCAGAACGCACGGTCACCTAGCACACGCTTGCGCATGATAAGCACGCCCGCCACAGCAGAATACACGGTCGGCGGCTTGTCTTGTTTACTTCTACCACAGTTTTGCGCAAATGCTGCCATGTGAACTTTGGCGCATTTTGCTTGGATGTTAGGACTTTAACTTTTGGCCAACGAATGGGGTTTCCATTAAACCACTAAAAGTTGAACTTTTAGCAGGGGAGCAGAAAGCAACCGAGAGAAGAACACTCTTGATTATTGGCACCCCGCGGTCGGCTTGGTGCTTGCTGTTTGGAAGGGCGCCAGGTCTGCAAGAAGCCGTCAAACGTTCCAAAAACTCCAAGCCCACCAGGCGCCGGCATCTTTTTGTGATGCCTACATGGCTGTGGGTCAAAACCAATGGTACCATTTGGGGCTTTCGGTGCACCACCCATTTTAGAACCTATTTTAGTGGGGGATTGGGATGTTCACTGGGACGATTTGGATTTTGACCCACGGCCACATGGGCTCGTCTTGTTTCACAGAGAAGCCCCAAACTTGGGCTTCCCATCAAAACCGCGAGAAAAGGGAGACCCTCAAAGAACGCGAGGCACCCGTATCAGTTGAAGCGGGCGCTGCAGTGCCGGCTTCGACGGGGGATCAGAACCCCCCCCCCGGTTGATCTCACTGCGCTCAGGAAACAAAAGCATCCCTAGGGTTCAGCCGATTCCCACGAAAAGAATGGCTGACCCGATTTGGATGACAATCCTGAGGTGAGCGCTGGTGGTCATATGAGCCCCAGAAAGGAAGCCAACCACTGTTGGGCCATGGGAATGCCAACTTGTGGCTATGCCTCCACCCTGCGCGCCGAGTGTTGGTGAGGCATGCCGGCCATGCCGGCCATGCCGGCGATGCCGGGACCATCGGGCCCATCGGGCCCCTCGCCGCCCGCGCCGGCGATGCCAAGCAAAGCAGGCGGGGCCCTCCCGCGAAGCCCTCAATGGGCTTGGATGGAATACTGTTGACACCAAATTGGAATAGGGGGTGTTTTTGGAATCAGCCCTATGAATCAACTGGGGTTCATTTATATGGGGGCCAACATTGAGTCTTTTGCACAACTCGGGATAGCAGGTGGAGCCTTCCTGTCCAGTTGCCAATGTGGCCAACAGCGGGTCACGCAGCGCTATGAGACAAGATCCACATTTTTTTTGTTGGCACGGGCGGCCAGCTCGCTCTCATAGATTCCGCCGGGGACTGCGAGCGCGCAGGATGCCCCTTGTTTGATCTTATGCCGTCTTGAAGTGCCATTTTAGAGGCCCAGTACCCTTTTTGACGTTGACGGGTGTAAGGACCCTTTGGTGTTAGTTGCCTGAAGGCAAGTTGCCCTTTTCATGAGTTTTCCAGGACTTTCTGTCAAGATCCCAGACATTCAGTGGCGGCCTTTGTTCCTTTGAAGGACCCTTCTCGGCAATCACAAGGCGATGGTGACAACATCCACGCCCATCGACCACTTGAAAGGGAGGAAGCCCAATGCAGTCAGAGTGAAAAATACCTGGCGCCCAGCGGACTTTTGTCCATGTGTCATGTGGCTGTGGCTCAAAAAACCGGTACCAAAATGGAACCCCGGCAGGTGGAAGCATGGACCAAAGCCTGCAGTTTGCCCTCCTGTTCAATTTTGAGCGACAGCCATGCCGGTTGAGGGTCCAAGCAGGCCCCGCGCCATCGCCCGCTTCGGCGTCGGCTTCGGCGATGCCGACACCAGGCGGGGGTGGAAGGTCCGCTTGCGGCGTCTCCTTTCGAAAAGCCAATGCCCCGCGGTGTGGGTTCCTTAAGGCTTACGAGTGTCGTCAGGCGCCTTTTTTTTTGGGGGGGGGGGGGAGTGCAGGGTCGCGGTTGGGGTGTTTTTGTGCATGTCCTTTTGTTGGGCCTGCCTTTCTTGAGGCGAAGGACCTTCAATCAGTGTCAGTTGACCAACGGCAAGTTGCTCGTGGGGACCCTGGTCAAGATTTTGAGACTTCCTGCTTGGCCTTTGTTCTTTCTTTGTTTTTTAGGGACGGTGATGTCAAACCGTCAATGGACAAAGGGCGAGTTTCGCTTTGAAGCAACCCTTCTTGGTGTTGGGTTCTGTGACTGTCAGAATGCGAAGTCTGCAAGACCCAGCACCTGAAACGATTGTTTCCCTGTTTTCCTTTTGGTTTCGCTTTGAAACCCACCAAACGGGGGTCGCCTAAAAACAGGCACCTTGAATGGGTGGTTTGGGGTTCTCTCCCAAAACGACAGACGCATTTCACCGAAGTTGACAGAGGGGTTCGTTCCAGGCTCCAGACCAGCCCCCTCGCCTGCGGCTTCAAGTGCGCCGAGTCACACAGCAGGCGCTGGACGCGGGCCGGGCAGATGGGGCGCAGATGTTTCCATCCGTCGGAAAATTCCTTTCTCGCTGCTCGAGTTCATGGACCAGATGCTTTTTTCGTTGGTCTGGACCATCTAAAGGCAAAACCATTCGATCGGAAGGGAGCAAAATATGAGGAACCCTTCATGAGAAACCCTTAAGGTTTCTCCCTAAGGAACGAGACTTACCTGAGAGACATTCGGGCCCTGCACAGAAAGGCTCTAAGAACAACGTCACTCCCTTGTAACGCCTCGTAACTACTCAAGTACACCACGGTAGGGCGAGTTATACTGACCTCACGTTGGTTTTGTTTTGCAACCTCAGCCATGGTGAAGGTTCCTGTCATAGGGCAAGCTCATGTTCGGTCGGTGAGAAGTCATAATTCACCCAGAACTTCTGAGTCTTTTGTCAAAACAGGGGGCCTCGATGGGGCTCTACAAGTGTGTGGTTTCCTTTGATTGTCCCTTTGAAGCCACCAAGAAGGGGCCCTTTCCATTTTGAGACGCCCCCTAATCAAGACAATTTATGGATGCAGCTTTGTAGGATATCGACAGAATACTGAAAGAGAGCTGTTCAGAAAGCACCAGCCGTTTGAGTTTCAGATCGATGGCGGAACCCACTTGCGAAGGCCCACAATTTGGTGGAGAATGGTCCAAAGGATGAAGGCCCTTTGGGAATTTGTAAATTGGCCAGACCCTTTTAGCTGCTCCTTTAGCCGTTCCCGAACGGGGGTGTCTTTTTTCAGGGGACCCCGTTTGATATATCCCTTTAACGCCAACGCTCCCCACATAAACGACAACCCAAAAGATGATCACATGGCTGTGGGTCAAAACCAATGGGATCCCATTTTGGGGTAGGTGAATTCACCACCCATTTTAGTCTATTTTAGTGGGGATTGGGATGTTCACTGGGACGATTTATTTTGACCCATGGCCAAATCAGGCAGCTTCAAAACCCCAGCCGACTGAAACGGCTGTCGAACGGGAGCAACCCCGGTAGACTCGCTCCCTAAACTTGGCTGTGAGGTCAAGCTTCTCAAGGCCGAGGGAGCATCCGAGTTCCCAGATGCCCGGGCAAGGTAGCGGGTTAAATAAATGAATCAAACATACTTACCAAGAGTTTACTCCAACCATCATGACTGAATTTGGCTTTCAAGTGCCCCACAACCCCGTTCTGATGATTTAGCCCCCTTAGGTTGTTGCCGGCGGAATCGGAGCGGCTAAAAAGAAGAAGCAGGCAAGGCGGAGCCGCCGCCCAGCCTGAGCCTCGAGATCTGATCAGCATTATATATATATATATGTATATATATATGCCTGGATCGCCAGTTGCGTTTTTTTGTTTGGTTTTTTTGTTGTTGTTTCCCATGCACTTTACCCCAAAAACCAGCAACAGTGACTGAACAAAGCGAGTGCAACTTGGCTATCTAGGTGGGTATTTGTCAAATTCAACCACCAGGGGACCGCAGATTTTAGTCTATGTTTCCATTTAAAGGGCTTCCATGTTGGGCACCTATTTTGACCCACAGCTAGATATATACACATGTATACAGAATACATATTTTCCTTGGTGGTGCGAATTCTCGGGTGGGGTCTTTCACTTGCGTTCCTGGAATAATCTATGGACAACCACTGGAAGCCTGGGAAAGGAATCCATGAAGGAAGGATAATGGAATAACTTTGTGCTGTAATAGCCCTGAAAAAGGCATTGAAAAAGCAAGGATTTGATTCCGTTTCCATTCTTTGCAACCATGGCTCTTTTCAAAAGCCAGCTGTTTCCCATTGGTTTTGGGTGGTTGTTAGGACAGAATCCTGTTTTGCGGTTCCATTCATGGATTCCGCTCCTAGCCCGAGAACAGGCTTTTGATTTGGCTTGCTCATAAAAGACATGGATTGGGTCCATGGAAGTTACCCATAGAATGCACCCAAAAACCGTTCAGAACGGTTGGAAGTGAGTTGCCCTTGAACCACCAAACAATCTTTCAAGAATGGCCTTGGTTCCCCTTTTAGTGTCCTTGCAACCAATTCTCGGGTCCCAAACTGGGTCTGTCTTTGTTTGGGGGGACTCCCCCCAACATGGCGTGTTTTTCCATCCGATTTTTTCTTTTGGCTTACCTTTAAACCCACCACAAAGGGGGTTGCCCCCAAACAGCAGACAAGCCCAACAGATGATCAAATCAGAAGGGTAGGCCTCCAGTTTCCATTCACCAACCAGCCAGTCGAACGCGCCTCCCCGGTCAAGCTTCTCAAGGCTGAGGGAGCATCCCAGTTGCCAGAGGGCAAGGTAGCGGGTGAAAAAAATGAATTCAACATATTTACCAAGAGTTTATCCCTGCATTCCGGACACAATTTGGCTTTAATACAGAGTGTACATATTCACCAAGAGTTTACTCCAACAATCATGACTGAATTTGGCTTTCAAGCGCCCCACACAACTCAATTCGAATGATTTAGCCCCCTTAGGTTGCTGCCAACGTAGAGGTCACCCCATTCTGCTGATGTCGCCCCTCCAAACCCCCGCCCCGCACGGTCCCACCGATCGCAGCCCTTCCGCTCGAGGCCGCTGGGCGATGCCTGCGATGCCCTGGGCCCGCGGAGGCCTCCGCACAGCTTCGCCTTCGCCAGCTGCACTTGGCTGAGGTTGCTCCAACGTGTCACCCACCCCTCCCACCCCTCCCACCCCGCAAACCCACCCCTCCCACCCCTCCCACCCCTCCCACCCCTCCCACCCCTCCCACCCGCAAACCCACCCACCCACCCAAAGGGCCGATGGGTACGTCAGGTAAGTGGTTAGTAGGTGGTAGGTGAGCTAACCCACAAAAGCCATGGTTATTGTTGTCTCCGTTCAGTGGGATAGAACCAGGCTTACTAACCACGTACTAAGTACCCGATCGCCCTTTTGAGTACTGAGCACCAGCAAGTTATGTTGATTCGTGGCTTTTAGGATTTTTCAGATGCTGCACTGGTCCAGATGTAGAGTTTTGATATAGAAGGTTTGGGGGGTCATATTATCTTGCTGCAGGGAAGGAGACATGGAATGACCCCCGACAAAAGCCATGCCCTATGGTTTCCTTTCAGGGAATCCCCTGAGCGGCTCTTTCCCAAAACCAGGAATGGTCATTCCCTACCTATCGCACCAACAAGTGGTACACGTATTAAGAAAGATCTCAGGGTTCAATCACCTGTGTTGGTCATTGAGGTCCCGAACCCCCCTTATTACAAGGGGTCCAAAGGAGAGTCTGAGAGGTTTCCTAGGTTACAACCACAACAATGATTGGGTTCATACAACCACCGTTCTTTGCCTTTCAGGATCAACTTGGGTCAACCATTATTTTCATGGGAATCGGTTGAACCCTAGGGCTAGGGTTCAACCACCCAAAACAGCTACCCAAAAAAGGAAACCACACCCATCTCAGAAAATGTCAGGCGCGCAAAAGGTGAGCTTCCCTCTCATTGGTGGTTTGGAGCCCGGTGTTCCAGGGGTCAAACGGTCAAACCCAGGGGTTCAATTCCAAAACCGCCAGCGCACCAACTAAGGACACCCCCCCGCGGCCCATTTTATGCTCGCAAACGGTTCAAGTCACCTTCTAGGGCTATTTTGGGTGGTTTGCGGTTTCGCCTTTTTTGTTCCCGGCCGCGAGTTTTTGGGGAATCCGGATCTGGTCAGATGACGGGGATGGGGCCAACGAGCTCGCTCGGGGGTTGGCGACCTTCGGGGCGTGACAAGAACACTCCCTGGCCGTTCAGCCACATGTCATGCTCCAAGGGTTGAGTCGACATGTCTCAAGGAGGAGGACAGAACTTGGTTTGCTGTGGTTTCCGAAAGCCACAATTTGCTGGTGCTCAGGGAATGAGAAATGGAATGCCCCCGATAAACGATCCCTTTCAGGACCCTTTGGGGTCATTCCATTTCTCATTCCCTGAGCACCAGAGAGAGAAGGAGAGGCGATGCCGAACTGTGAGAACCAACTCCGGCTTGGGTAGGGAAAGCTTGGTCGGGTAGCCGTTTGGTGGTTTGGATTGGTGTTTGGGATTTGGATTTGAAATCCTGTTTCTTGTAAACGGCAAATTGGAAACCACCCCCTAACCTCCAAACCACCAATTCAAACCACCAATGAAAGGGAGAGTCTTACTAAGGGTCTTGTTTCCTTTCACCAGCGAACAATTGTCTACCATTCTGCGGTGTTTAGACAAATAACGTTCTCGGTGCAAATTGTCGCGACCTCAGAGCGGGTTGCCATGAACACTCCCTGACAGTTTTGTGTTTTTGTTGTTTGGCGCTGTTCATTTGCAGCGGGAGCCATAGCAAAGGGAGCCCCTGTAGCCTGTGATCATGCATCGCGACGTTTTTCGGGGACAGTCTAAGGGCCATGTTCTGGTCCACGACCTTTTCATGCTTCGAACCATCGGATGGTTGCCTGAAAAAGCCGAGTACTCAGAGCTGGCAAGGCAGCTGCAATCAGAACCCAAACAGCCAATGAACGATCAGTTGGACTCTGCCCAACTTGCCTTTGGTACCTCCAAAAGCGATCCCAGTTTGGCTTTCCCGGACTCCCTTTCCCAGGTTTGGCTCAACTTCCTTCGCTTCCGGAGGTCATTTGGTCAGAAACGTGGTGTACAAGAGTGAAGGGGTATGTAGAGTGAACAGGCGGTACGTACTCCATGGGTCGTAGCTGCCTCAGAACTCGGCGGAAGCGGTTCGAAGAATTCTTTCAACTCTCGCCCGCGCTAAAAAAGGCACCGCGGAAGGCCGGGGACTCAGAGCTTGGTCGGACCCGACCGGAAATAGTGGAAGCTCTGGGGCCGAAAAAGGGTCCACAAAAACCACTTGCGAGGGAGGTTCCCATCAACCCACTCCCTGAGTTCCTGGACTTAAGTCACTTTTTGCGAGAAGACGCTTTGAATGGCAAACCAAAGGTTTGGATTTTGTTGGCCAGTCCACTCATCACTTCGACTTAATACGAGGGATGGCCCGGGCACAAGAGGTTCAACAAGAAGACATCCTGTGTTTGATCAACTTGTTTGTTTTGTTTTTCTAGTTTTTGTATAGATGGACTTCTGAAGCACCCAACATACCAAGGTACCCAATACAAACATATTTGTTGCCGCTCGGGAGGCAAGCATGTCTCTTGGAGCGGTTCAGATCGGCTCCGAGCGTTTTCGGTTTTTCGGGTCCGGAAGGGAGCGTTTCAGGGTTGTGGGATCACTCGCAGTTTATCCAACCACTTGTGTGATACAATGGAATCCCCTCTTTGTATGGGGGGCTAGTCTTTGGGAGGCCTTTTTGTTGTATCGCAGAGGTGGTCATTTCCCACCTCCCTGGAGTGTTTTGGTTTCTGTTGGGGATATCCCATGGGATATCTGATTTTCCGACTCGGAGCGTTCCTCGCAAAAAGCGGCAACCTCAAGGCGTTTGAAATTTGGCATTTCGCGATTTCGCGGGCTCGACATAGAGCAGGCTCGAAGCCCCTTGCGAGGCTTTGACTCTGCGACGTTCAAACTTGGATGCGTTTTTGTTTGGTGGTGACTGGTGACCCAAAGTAAAAGTTTGAGCTTTGAAGCCTTAGGGGAAAGAGAGGATCCTGCACTGACCTTCACGCAGTGTTCAACTTGGTTCTCCAAAAACTGAATGTGTGTGTGAAGTAAAGCAACTACTGCTTGGGGTGCGGATTACAGGCAGACAAGGGCTAGCCCGAAATGGGGTGATTTCCTCATCACTGCACCAGGGCGACCTCGCTGATGAAAGTTCCTTCCGTTGGGTGCCTGTTCCTTTCGTTGGGCGTGGGCTTTAATTGAAGGCTTCCTTCTTTGGGACTCCAAGCGGATCCTAACGGCTTCCAGCTAAGGCCAGATCATGTGCTTAGCATCCGAAAGCACCGTATTAGTTAGAACCCATTCAACCCTGTCACCCCGTGATTGCCCATTTCTTGCTCTTGACGTATGGATGTGGCTCAATTTGCTCAGGGACCACCATCCATCTTGTTGCCGCTTACAAACTGGGGCTTGGGGCAGAAAAGAACGCCATGTGTTTGAGCCAGAGCCTTGTTACCAGGCCCTAGGCTCTTCAAGCTGGGGCTTGGGGCCCCCAAAAAACCAAAATGTTGAGCCGCCGGCAGTCCGGTTTCCGCCGGAAAAAAGAGAAAGTCTGCACCGCACCGAGGCCGCCGCGGCAGCATGGGCATGCCGGCCTTGCCGGTGCCAGCCTCGGGTTCCAGGCGTCGAAGGACCTGGAAACAAATGGGGTTGCCTCTCCCTTTACAAAGGTGCCCTCGAAAAAGACACGCACCACAAAATCGGGGACCCCCCAACAAGAGTGGTTTTTAGTTGTTTCCCTTTTGAAAGGTGCCCCTCAAAAAAAGACAGGCACAAATGACTTTGTTGCGGCAAAAGCCGCAAAAGGGTCTAAGACCGTTTGCTCAGGGCTTGAGAGGCAACCAGCCGGGACTTGTTCTGGCCACTCAAGTTATTTTCCTTGATTCAATTTTCCTACTTGGAAGACTACAGTCCAAAAAGTTTGAACATTTGGAGGAGACAGTTGGGGTGTCTAAAAATAGGACCACTCCTCAAAAAAGGGTTGTTGTTTTGTTTAAACGAACTAGAATCCCGAGCGTCCTTCTAAACCAGACACCCACTTCTTCATTTCATGATCGCCTTGAACATGTGAATCTCGGGAGGGCGAGGAGCCCCTGGAATTTCAGCTATAACCCTCTTATCTCTTGAGCCTAGTCAAGCCGAGTTGCGGGACCTGAGCCTCCGGCGCCCCTCAAGACGTGAAAGAAAGAGTCCTTGCAGGGCAGGCGTGGCGTTTAAAGCGCTCCGATGGATTTTTGACCCATGCCAATGAGGGCGAGTCTCTTCTTGCGGAGTCCCTGTGCGTCGAATCTCGGGGCCCCAAATCTCGAAAAGACGCCTAGGGTTCTACCCCGACAGGGAATCCATCGCCCAATTGGCTACATAACAGCTCACAAGCAATACCGATATACCACCTCCAAGGTCCCTAATCCCATTGAAGGCGGTTGGGATATGCCCGCAATTTACTCTCAAGCTTTTCCTGTTTTCCTTTTGGTGATTGATGTGGTGGAGCCATTTGGGTTGGGTCGTCAGCCTGATTGCAGTGTTGGACTGGCGTCGTCCCTCGACATCTCAGCTGGCAGTTGCAGAGGCTGAGCTTTTGCGAGTGGAAGTGGCGCAACTTCGGCATCTGGTTCAACAGCTGGAAGGTAGTTGTTCAGGCTGTGACTGGGAACTTTTCTGGTGGCGGTGGTTCGCCCGTCTGCTGGCTGTGGCTTTGCTTGGTCTGGTCATAGTGGTGCTATTCCCAAAGTTTAGGACCCCAAAGCTGACACTTGAGCTACCAGCCTTGGAACTGCCGACTTTGACTGGAGCGGTCAGTGATTCAAGCCAGTCGCCAACAAGTGTGGCGACGACTACCAAAGCGACCCTCAGACCTGAAGCGGCGACTCAATGGCTCTGACTCTGGACATTCCGGAAGTGCAAGTGTCTAGTGTCATATCCGCATGACCCCAATGGTTTGACATGGCACCATAGGATCTTGCTTCACCGAGTGGATGCTGGATCACGTTGACACCCGACCTCGAATTCCAACGCCAAAACCTGGCCACTCAGGCTCACCGAATTCTGGACAGATGCATGCCCTTTCCCCAGGACATCGAGACGGGCTTCGGTTCTGAACTACAAGCGGCAGTCTCAGGTCATGGCAGCTATCCTGGGAGAGGGAGCCGTTGATGAGCTGGATTCGGTGGGCTGGGTTGTTGCTGATCCTTCCCATCCCAATTTTCGGGAGGTGATTGATGCCCAGCTCATGGCTACGGAAGCGACAGGTGTTGGCTTCACCTCGAAAGGGGTGGTTCTTCGCGAGGATGAGGAGCTCTTTGTTGAGAAGATCTCCATGCGGGATCTGGAGGATTGGCCAAGAAAGGCAAGGAGCTTGGGGACCTCCGTTTGTTGGGGGACCACCGTGACAATGCTGGCAAGCGGCGGTTGGAACTTGGCGCAGCGGTGGCCCTCATGCACAATGCCGAGGACAAGGAGTTCCCGATTGCCGGAACCCGATCTTCGAAGGAGTTGCACGAGAGTGTGGCCCTTGGCCCTCGTAACTTCCTCAGCTACCATGCCGAGTGGTTGCGGTTGTCAGGGGTTTCAGGTCGAAGCTCCTCGGCCCATGTGCATCGCAACTTGTGCGAGGTGCTCAGGCTATTGCATTCCTGCTCCTTAGCAGCAGGCGAGACGCTGTGCAGGTGGGTGATTCAGACGGAGCTCGCGGTGGAGCGTTCGCCGTCGATGCCGGACTATTCTGGCCTTGACATTGTTGCCGGTACGGCAACTCTTCCAGACGGCCGTGCATCCACCAGCAAGTTCAATGAGTGGGTGTCCGCCAGATTGAAAGAGCGTGCAAGCATCTGGAAACAGGAGCGCCTTTTTCGACAAGAGCGCAAGACCCGTGGTGGCAAAGGCAAGGATGACATTGATGACGATTCCGAAGATGATGGACCGGGTGACTCTCGGAAGAAAGCCAACAAGAAGAAGAAGAAAGGCGGGAAAGGCAAGGGCGGCGAGGATGGTGCATCCGGCTCCCATGGAGCCGGCCAGAACAAGTAGCCTTGCTGCCAACGGAGGGGCTGGCGGGGATCTCTTTCCTCGTCGACCTCTTCAACATGGCTGATGCATGGAGTGATTTCGGAATTCGGTTCCGAGCAGATGATCGGAAGCATGGGGACCCTTTTCCTTTGCCCCGTTTGACCTGGGCAGCGCAGCGGAGGGTGGGCCGGTGCAAGAGCTGCGACAGCGGGTGGATCATTCCTTCAAGATTCAGACAGCTAATTCACACCTTCCACTGACTTCCGTGCAAGAATGGATCATGAAGGATGTATGGAGGAGGGTTGCAAGTCATGGAGGGCCGCCTGACTTAGATGCTGACGGCCCTTCAGCAGATGACGGCAAACCTGTATTCACAGGAGGCTGCTCATTTAGTTGCCACGGACTGGCGCTTGGGTGTCAAGCCTGCGGAAGACCTTCTGCCACCTGAGGTTAGCATCTACTTGAAGAACTACCAGTACTTCATCGAGAAGTCCCCTGCCGAGCTGGAGGCGGATGTCAACGGTCCTGATCCAGTGGAGCCTTACTGGGATCCTGGTCTGCGATCAGATTCGGGCCGCAGATTTGAGCTGCACAGGGCTTTGGATTCTTCAGACGGCGGCGAAAAGGGAGGGTGGCATTCTTCACAGTTGCCAAGAAGGATGGAATGCAGCGATTGATTGTGGATGCTCGTGATGCGGACGCCAAGCAAAAGAGACCACCGTGTACGCAACTTAGCACTCCTTCGCGCTTCATGGACTTGGATTTCGCCGACTTCGTGGATGGGGTTGTGAGGTCATGGAGCTTCCGGCTTTTGCCATGTCCGCAGGTGACGTGGGGGATTGCTTTTACGGTGGCACCTTTGGCATCATATTTCTGCACTGATGATAGGGCATCGGTGTCTGACCTCAGGAAGCTGGGTTTCAACGTTGGTCCAATTTATGATGATGAGCTGGGGGGCTTTGTCCAACCTTTAGACCACGAGCAGCTTTGGTTTGCTTTTGGTGGCATGGCCATGGGTTGGTCCTGGGCCCTTTTCTTGGCTAACGAGGTGGTGGTTCACCAATCGCAGCTGGGTTCAGGATTGGCAGGCGACCGTTTTCTTCGCGATAAGGTTCCTTGCCCGGATGTTCGTTCTGGCCCAGTGGTTGGCGTCTATGTGGACAACGTCAATGTGGTTGGGGCCAGCTCTGATCAAGTTGATGCCACGATGAATGGCATTGCGCAGCGCTTTGCATTGGCATCCCCTTTGAGATCACGGACCCAGCTGGACAGGCAGAAGTGGAGTCATTGGGGCTTCAGTTCAACTTTGGCTCCAGGGTCTTCATAAGGAATAAGACTTCGAGAGCATGGCGGCTACTTGTCCACCAAGGCCATCCTAAAGAGGAAGCGGGTGTCGGGCGATTTGCTTCGAGTGTGGCTCGGGCACACCAACTTCTTTTTCCAGTTGAACCGCCTGGGGCTTTCTTGCCTATCTGCAGTTTACAAGTTTTCAGCTATGCACCTGGGGCGGCGGGCTCCTATGTGGCCTAACGTTCGACGGGAGCTGCGACAGATTACGGGCTTGGTGTTTCTGGTGGAGCATGAGCTTACAGCTCCTAGATCGGAGACAGTGCATTTGGGTGACTCCTCAACTTACGGATTTGCCCTGATGTCTACCAAGGCCAGTTCTGCAGAGATTGGCAAGGAGGTCAGGCTTTGAGAGAAGTGGCGGTTCTTGGAAGGTCGGTTGGACGAACGCGCTGCCATCCTTGGAGATGATGAGGAGGCGATGAGTGACCTTCGTTCCTATGGCCATTCTGCTCAGCCTTCGCTGGGTGTTATCACTGGCTATAGACGTGAATTGCGGCAGCGGATGGAATCTTCAGAGCCCAGAAAGATGCGAGCCAAAAAGCAGCAGTTGTTTGGGGAGGCGGTCTCTCACCCTCCAGTCCGTGATGTGTGGCATGATAGCAGCCGATGGACACTGATTTCGTCAGGCCGTTGGAAGTTTGCAAAAGAGCACATCAATGGCAAGGAGGGTCGAGTCTTGTTGATGGGGTTGCGAAGGTGGGCACGCAGTGTTTCCAATATGGGCAATATGGTGTTTTCTTTGGGTGATAGCCTGGTTACGGTGTTTAGCTATGAGAAGGGTCGGTCATCATCCATGCTGTTGAATAACCTCTGTAGACGAGCATGTGGATACGTTTTTGGATGCAGATTTATATGGCGAATCCGGCATGTACGCACGCAATGCAATGTTGCAGACGGCCCATCCCGGGCCTTCGACCCTGGGAGAAAGCGTGAGACTTGGGCATCTGGTGATAGTGGAATCTTGTGCAGACATGTCACTGCGCACTCCTATGAGCAAGGATCCACTCCCTCAACACCCTTGGTTGCGCCTGTTTCCCTTCAACCTGGTCACAAACATTGCTTGGAACTCTTTGCTGGAGCAGGGGGTTTATCAGCGGCACTTCAACGTAAAGGGCTTCGCACTTTGACAGCATTGGATTTGCATCATGGACCCCATCATGACCTTTCACGAATTTCCACACAGCAACTCATTATACAACTGGTCTCTATGTCACTTATTTGGTTTTTGCACCTGGGCACACCGTGCACGGTTTGGAGCCGCGCTCGACATGCGATCAAGAATGTGGCTCGGGCTGGAGGTCGGGAGCTTCTGGGGGTACAGCTAGCAGCTTTTTCTGCAGTGTTGATACGCATTTGTTTGGAGAAGAATATTGCGTTTACACTGGAAAATTCCTGGGGGTCCCTGCTCTGGAAGTTTCATCCCATTGCCGAGCTCCTCAGAGATCCTCGTTGTTATCTAGTCGTTTTTGATGCTTGCGTGTAAGCACAGCAATCCTCACCAACAGACCTGAGCTTTTAGCGCTGGCCAGACGTCCTACTCAAAGGCCTTGGTGGAGGCGTGGACCAGCAAGATAGTCTCGCTGGCCCAGGGCTCCTTCTTTGAAGAAAATGGTGAGGACAATGGCTGGATCGATCGGCAACTCCGAGAAGCCTCTCACAGAAGGAGACAAGATGTGGATGCGGAGGGGTTCAAGAACACCGACTCCATCGCTGCCGAGGATGCCAGGGGGTTGTCTGCGGCCAGCACACTAAGGAGGAAGCCCGTCGACTTGGCGGTGGGAACTTCAAAGGTGCACACCCTCAAGCCTCAAAAGCCGAAGAAGCCACCTCTGGTTGACCTTCAGAATCCTCTGTCCGCGTGCAAGCCTCCAGGGTTACACAGAAGACTCTGGATCAGTATCATCGACAGATAGCGGGTTTCATACATGGGCGAGGCGGCAGAAGCTGAGAGCGCACAAGGGCAACCTGGACGCTATGGTTGTCAAGTACATGACCTACATGCATGAGCGGGAAGGGGCTGAGCCTAGAGTTGGGTCCTATCTTATCTATGGTCTGCAGCTGCTGCAATGTGATATCCCAAAGGCTCTCTTTTTGCCGAATGCCAAGGAAACTTTGGCCAGTTGGCGGAAGTTGAAGCCTGGGTCTATGCAGCTGCCAGTTCCGGAGGAGCTGGTCTTCGATGTGGCGGTGCAGCTGTCTCAGTCAAGGTTGGACTTCATGTGCCTTCTCCGTCTGCAGTTTGATGGTTGCCTTAGACCTAGTGAAGCCATCGGGCTGACATGGGACAATGTGGTGGAACCTGTGGGCGCCGGTGTCCTTGTTGGGCAGTGGTGCTTTTTTCCTGCAGAGATGCAAGCTTGCTCGAAAACTGGCAAGGCGGATGATTCGATCCTTCTGGGGGATCTTCCAGAACGGAAATGGATGACGCAAGTGATGAACTACTTGCACAAGTACACAGAGCATCGCCTGTTTCCGAGCATCAGCTTAGCTCAGTATGAGCGGATTTTGCATAACACACGTGGGCTGCTTGAGTACTCGTCTCCGGTGGTCCTCCCTCACATAGTCCGACACAGTAGTGCTAGCAACGATGCTTGTCACCGGCGACGAGATCTACGGACCATTCAAAAGCGGGGCAGGTGGCTCTGTCAACAGGTATGAAAAGCATGGCCTTCTGCAACGAGCTTGGAAGTTTGTACCTGCGCGCCGGAAGAGCCAAGTCGAAAAGGCCAAGCAAAGACTGGTATCGGTTATCAATACCCGACTGAAGTAGCGGTTTCTACCAGAGCCTGGATTGCACATCGGAATGGGTTATGGTGCTGCATGTCTCTTGAATTCCTTCATTTCGGCGTGATGATGGCTTCAGAAATTGCCATCGTCAAGTGCGCCCATTTTAAGCGAGGTGCGCTGGATGTAGCGCTGCAGCAACACATTTCGAATCACAGCTGTCAAAAAGACAGCAGCTTTTCGTGCTCTGGGCGTAGGACAGTAGCATCAGTTGGATTGTACCACCTCCAAGGTCCCTAATCCCATTGAAGGCGGTTGGGATACGCCCGCAATTTACTCTCAAGCTTTTCCTGTTTTCCCCCGTTGCCAGCCCTGGCCTTGAACGGTTATGGTGCTGCATTTCATTTGAATTCCTTCATTTCGGTATGATGATGGCCTCAGAAATTGCCATCGTCAAGTGCGCCCATTTTAAGCGAGGTGCACTGGATGTAGCGCTGCAGCAACACATTTCGAAATCACAGCTGTCAAAAAGACAGCAGCTTTTCGTGCTCTGGGCATATATATATATATACAGATACATATACATACATACATATATATATATATTTTGCACATGTGGGTCATACATATTTTGGAGCCAGGGGAACACCTTCAAAGGTAATTACATGACAGTCCAAGAAGACGTTTTTTTGTTTTCATGTAGGATTTGCCGGGTTTGCCCCTTTGGACGGAACATCTTTCGGAGGGACCCTATAACTGGCTTGAGCAGGCCCCAAAAAGCTGCGAGAATTGCGACCTCTCATTTGGGGTAGGCGGATCACCAGTTAATTTCCCCAGATGCCAGATAAGGCGCGCGCAGGAGCCAAGCGGCTCGAACGCTTAGCGCCAGACAGCTTATTCAGCCCACGACTCTGAACCAATTTGCAACGGTCAGTTCAGGGTAGCCTCCCACTAACAAACATGGAGGAAGTGCTTCTGGCCCCGTTTGGGCTACTCTCCTTTCCCTTTTAGGGTCACAGGGCCGGATTGCGCTTGCCTATTCTTAGCAGAACGCTTCCAGAATTGGAGACTAAAAGCTACGCAAACACCCAGGCGCAAGGGGCCCCAGCCAGGTGCTAAAGCAATGGGCGTTGGTCAAATGAGAGCATTGGTAAGGTGTTAGTAAGGACTCGCTCATGTTTGGGGGAACACCCCCAGGTCTTCAAAAAAACACATCTGGGGGCAAGCAGTTTTTGCTTCGTTGTAAATTACTAGCAGACCTTTGTTGGTAGTTATTTGGGGTCCCCGACCCCTTTTATTGCTAGGGGTCAAAAGTGGGAGTGTACCCCTGGGCTTGAAACCATCAAAAAAATGGGGGTTCCTGTTACCACCATTGTTTCTGTAAGGATTGTCCACCATTCTTTCATGGGAATCGTATGAACGATACTTTCAGGGGCATTGTACTTAGTAAGTGGGTCATAACCAATGGTTATACCCCACCAAAGCCATGGTCATAAGTTTTCTAAGTGGCTTATCTCAACAGGCTTAATTTGCCCCCCTCCCCCCCCCAACAAAGCCATGGTCACAAGTCTCCGTTCAGTGGGTTAGTTCTAACCAGGCTGAATTTGCCGCCCGCCCCCCAGCTTCGCCCTTCCGCCATGCCAAAGCGCGCGGCGCAGCGCCCCAAGCCGAAGCCCAAAGCCAAGCCGCGGGCTGCGCGGGCCGCAAAGCGGCCCGCCGCCTTAAAGCGGCCCGCGGCCAAGACGCGGAGGCCGGGGGGGGCGGGGGTGCCACCGAGACCACTCGAAGTGATGGAGCAACCGCCGAAACCTTGGTGCATTCTGCCAAGGGATGTTAGGACTTTTTGCCTTTTTGCCAACTACTGGGTTTTCCGTATTAAGCTACTAAAAGTTAAGCTTTTAGCGGGGGAGCAGATTTCGCAACCGAGGAAAAGTGTGGCGGTGAGGGCTCCAACTGAAGAACCTACAAAAGAGTTGTGCGGTTGGTTGAAAGATGGCACGATCACAGACAGTGAACCATGGTTGCAGCAGGCACGAAAAGGTTGGTGCTCCCAAAAAGATCTTGAGGAGCGCAAGGGATGACAACACCCTGGTCACTCCCAACAAAGCTAACCAAGGGGAACCTCCGTTTTGGTGTAGTGATCCCCTTCACTCAACCACGATTGAATTGTGCCATCTACTCTCCTGGTCGCTCCTTCAACTGTGGCCCAAAGGATTCCTCTTTGCGCCTGGTTTGTGACCTCCATGCCTTGCGCGACCGGGAACAAACAAGGCTTGGAGGGCACAAAGCGAATGGAAGTCCCCCAGTTTGAACCGAAATCCCCAGGTTTTCGGTTCGGAGACACGAAGCGTCAACTTTTCCAGCCACCGATCCCCGGCCGTTTGGAGAGAACGCGAAGCACCGACGTAGGAAGGCGACGCCGCGGCCGCAGAGGTCCTGGTTCCAGCGCTGGGCGCCCACTTGGCCCTGGAGCCGTGCCTCGGTGGTCGGGTCGGCAGTGGGTTTTCGGGGCCTTTCCAGATGACGGGATTCTCAGCCTGGCTCCTGCAGCTAGGTGCCAGCTTTTACCGGTTTCTTTTTTGGGGCAGGGTTCCCCTACTAAAATAGACACACACACACACAGAAAAAAGGGTACCAAATTAGTCTAACCTCTGTACTGGAGGACCTAGACTTGGATCGTTGCAGCCAGAAAGTGGAAAAGGACACCTGATAACCCAGTTATAACAAGGTCAACTCCACTGAACGGTGGGTTATAACAATTTACTGACTTGGCCGAACACCCAACTAGTCTGAAAAACATCAAGTCCCCTTCAAGGCACCATCGCCTACCTGCCCAAAAAGCAAAGATGGAAGCTGAAAGGGACCCCTTGGTTCCCATTTTCCATCGGTCCCCCCAGTGTCCATGCTCGTTTTCAGGAGGGTTCAAAGGGACTGCAAAGAACCCCAGCCCAAACCCTTGGAAGGGAAACCTGCCCAACTAGGCCACCCAAAGTGTCCTTTGCTTCCTTTGCGATTGGCTTCACAGTTCATAGAGACATTGTGTAGCCGTGGCAGGCTGCAAGGAGACAGCGAGGGTTGGGAGCCTTGCAAATTCCGCCAGGTAGATTTTCCTTGGACGTTGGAGACCTCCGATTTGTTGGGGAAAGTAAAGGTCAGCCCAGCCAATCCACGAGTCCAAAGGCAGTTTCCGGACACACGGTTATCAGCGTCTGAACGTTCACCCGCCTCTAAATGCCCCAAACCTGGTTTTCCACTCTTGGTCCAAACCAAGCCGTACCAAAACGGAGGGCTTGGGTCCTTAGAGGAACATGTGTTTTTTCTCCCCC
Source organism: Effrenium voratum (assembly GCA_963377175.1). Classification (NCBI taxonomy): domain Eukaryota; class Dinophyceae; order Suessiales; family Symbiodiniaceae; genus Effrenium; species Effrenium voratum. The sequence continues at coordinate 326,945 of CAUJNA010001524.1, forward strand.
AAGTCCTCCAACATTCAATGCGGGCTCTCCCTCTCTTTTCCTAACCGTAGGGCAGGCCATCCTCGGTAAAGTGATAAAGTGGTCTCGCGGGGATGGATCGAAAGTGCTGCTCTTTCCCTGTTCAATGCGCATTTGTTCCCCAGTTCGCTTCTAAACAAACAAGTCCACAAACAGTTCGCTGGGTTGTGCCCTTTGACGAGTTGCGGTCCAAAGCCTGGTTTCTCCTGTGGTTCCAAAATACTGTGGATGCAAGAAGTCCTGCACCACCTAAGAATGCCTGGAATGATGACTCCCCCTGCACCCTTGCTACAAGGGGTCAACAGTGGGAGAGGGTGAATTGTGAGGGTTACCAACCACCAAAGAAACCATGCTTGGGTTCATATAACCGCCATTGTTGGCCGTTCAGGATTTTGCTCCTCTACCATGGTTGATGGAAATCGGTTGAACCATACTTAAAGGGGGCATGGTATTTAGATGCTGGATAGTAAGCCCGGTGAGACCCACAAAAGCCATGGTTGTAAGTCGTGGGTTGCAACCAGGCTTACTAACCTCGGTTACTTTCTGCTCCCCTGCTGAAAGTTGAACTTTTAGTGGTTTAATAATGGAAAACCCACTAGTTGGCAAAGCAACATGCACCACAGCAACCACTTACTAAGTACCTGATCGCCCCTTCAAGCACCCTTTGTGAAGCGCCCATATGGGTGGCCAAGACCAAGCGCAAAGCAAACCAATGCCGTGGATGGACGAAATGCACCACTTTGAAACATGGTTGAAACCGGTGTTGGTTGGTACTGGTCCGGCACCCGAAATGACCACCAACAAAGGTCCAGTAGTAAGTTCGCCCGAGAAGTACCTGCCCCTTTTTTACGTCCTAAGTGATCCTAAACTCCCCTCCCCCCAAAAAAAAACCAAAAAACAACAACGCAAAAGCCAACGAAAAAAACAAAAAAAACTTCATTTAGTGGGGATGGGTTTTTTTCTCGAAAACGCCGGGGCCCAACTTTCATCCCCTTCAATGCCTCTTGAAGCGGGATGGCAGGGAATGAGAAATGGAAATTGGGCCATCCATAAACCATCCAACTGGCGGCGTCCTTTTTCTGGGACCAAAAACCCGGGGTTCGTTCTCCATTTCACCGGCAAGGCGGGGCACCTCTGAAAGTGCTTTGAAGCCCCAACAGGAATTGGACACCTTTTGATCAAAATCAACCAGATCCGGAGTCCCCATTGCAGTTCCGCCGTGCAAGTTCCTCCCTGGGTTCAGTCCATGTCTCATTCCCTACAGAAATCGCAACGATCGCTGATCCCCGGGCCTGAAAACCGAACCTCGATGGCTCGATGGCTCAATGGCCCAAGGTATGGCCTTCCTGCCGCACCACATGCGGCTCCTCGCCTGCGCGGAGAGCAAGAACCCGGGCGCGGAGGCCCTGCGCCTTGCGCTGAGCTATGCAGGCGGCGACGATGTTCGATGCGCTTCGATGCCGGGGGCTTGTGGCAAGGGGGGAAGACGTATACTTTAAAGGATATGTATAGATACACGTGTAATAAATGTTAATACTTAGCCGTGAACTTCCCCCCCCTCCCCTCCGGTTGGGTGGTTGGGGTGCGGGTTGGTTTACCGTGGGTTTAGGGTGGGTTTGGGGTTCGGGTTGTTGGTTTAGGGGTTGTGCTGGTTGAGTGGCTTCGGGTTGGTTTAGGATGTGTTTAGGATGTTGCTTCGTGGGCGAGGGGTGCTGCGGGTTCACAGGGTTGAAAGGGGTGGGGACCGGAGCTGCAGGGCACACGGTGCTGGACAGCATCCGCCACATCATGCCCATGATGCAGATGATGCGGGGAAGGGGGGAACCCTACCCTTGGGGGGGTAGGCGGCCTGCGAACTGGAACATATATATATATATATATATAGTTTTTTCTACATTCACATCTAGCTATACATATTTGTAAGTATATATATATATATATGTAAACATTTGTATAATGGTCGATGTGCAACGTGTACTGGAAGCCTCCGAATGTCCGGTTCTCCGCGCGTCTTTCGCAGTGCCGCAGGGCTGAGCTACGAGGAGCGGCGTTTGAGCCCCGAGGAGTGCCAGCAGATGCTGCTGCGGGGCGAGCTGCCGCCGCTGCCGGCGCCGCTGCTTGAAAGGGGCGGGGGGCAGGGCGCTGGAGTGGCCCTAAAGAAACATGGCGGTTCTTCCAAACCAGGTGGGCTACTACCAGGGCGCTTGGGCTGTTTAGCTGGTGGCTCTACCTGGTTTCACATGGGCTATAGGAAGGGCTATATACTGAGCGCCCCAAGAAAAAGACCGACCCATTGGGCCGTTTCGGCGGTATAACCATGGTTACAAGGAGACCAAGCCCAGCTCCTCTAGCTACAACCACGGTTCAGGTGGGCGCTGGAAAGATCCTTCGGGGGAGCGTTGGAGTGCCCGAAGAAAAAAACCCATTGGGCCGGCTAGGTGGTGGTTCTACCTGGTTTCACAGGGGCCATAGGTGGTTGTACTTGGATGCTTAACCCAACTTAAGTAGGATATATGACCATGGTTACAAGGAGACCAACCCAGCTACTCTAGCTATAACCAGCTACAACTTACTTTCCGAGCTGGCCGCTTGGGTGGTGGTCATATGGGCTATAGGAAGGGCTAGATACGCCTTTTCCTAATCGTGTTGGTAGAACCAACAGTCAACGGTGGGCGCTGCTCATTCTTCGACTTGGTAAGTGGTTAGTAAGCCTGGTCAGAACCCAGCAAGGAGACGTGTAAGAATGGCAAGCGGCACATCCTCGAAATTCCTTGTTTGATGGCTTCCGGAATCAAACGACCAAAAAAGAGCAACCCGTGTTTGAAGGATTAAAGGGAGAACACACTTCTGGGGAATGAGGCACCCTGAGGCGTTTTGGCTGGGCTCAGTGACGTCAAGGTTTCTCCGCGATTCTGAAAGATCATCAGAACCCAGTTCGGGGTAGATAATTTATGTGTCTTGTGTTTGCCGAGACAAAAAATATAGAAATATGGCGGTTTTCCTGTTGGGTTTCCCTCTAAAGCCACCAAAAAGGGGAACCATACGGAGATAAGAAGTCAAGGGTTTTACAGATAGAACTGTACATAGACATCTGTTTTTTTTTTTTTTTTTTTTTTTTTTTTTAATGTTTAATCTTTTCCTTTCGCATCTTGAGTTTACGGCGAGTCCTGAGCAGGATGGTTCTGGAGGTTTCATCGGTTGGTCTTACTCTATCATTTTCTCTTGAAAAATCCCACCTCACTCGCAACATGGAACCTGCAGGGGTGCCTCAAAAGCAGATTTCGATCCTAAGGATCTGGGCCCGAGGTGAACACTTTTGGGTATGGGTCAAAAAAAGGTACCCAACATGAAACCCTGGTAAATCGAAACAACCAAGACCTGCGGTCCCCCGGTCGTTTAATTTTGACCCACCCATACCCATTTCTTCTCTTTTTGTTTTTGTTTTTGGGCGCGCTGGGTCTCCAAGTCTCAGGTGCTGGTAGTGGACGGCCAGTTCCAACTCTCGCAGGTGAATGCGACTTGGCGAGACGTTCCACTAGTCGCTCAAAACGAGCGTCGGAAATAGATGGGTTCACTTAGATTGGTTTTATGCCCCATTTTACCACCGGGTGTCCTGTAGCGTGGTTCGAAATAGATGGGTTCCACTGGTTTAGATTGATTTTATGCCCCATTCTACCAGGGAGACCCATCGATTTCCAACCAAAAGGTCACCTCTGGTCAGCCGCCAACGTCCGATTCCCAAAAGGGGCCATTTGAGTGGGCGGTTCAACTGCCTGGTTCCGTGCGTGTTTCCATTTTTTTGTTGGGAGACCCCCTAAAAACGCGTGCAGGTTTTTCGTTTCAAAGCATCCGTTTGAGGGGGGGCTTGTGGTTTCCCGGTTTCCCTAGCGGATTCCCTCAACAAAAGGCCCCCCCCCCCCCCACATTTGCCTTTACAACCGTACCAAAAGTCCATGGGTGAAATCTGGGGCGAAGTGAAGGTTATGGGCTGGGGCCTCTCAAATTCGGTGCAAAGAAATGCTGTTTTGTATATCCATGGTGGGTGTGCCATTTTTTAGGAGACCCCCAAAAAAAAGAAATGGCCGTTTTCCATGGTCTGAAAGCACAACACATGGGTACCCTAAAAACAAGAAGGGGCGCAGGACACGGAAAACAAACTCTCCAATCTCGTGGCTCTGAATTCCCAGCGTGGAGCTTTCCCATGAGGGTACCAGGAAGTTTTAAACCTCTCAAATGGCTGTGGGTGAAAAATATATACCCAAAATGGAATCCTGGTAAATGGAAACATGGACTAAAACCTGCGGTCCCCTGGTGGTTTAATTTTGACTCATACCCAAATAATCCAGGGCTGTGGGATCGCTCGGGGTTTATCCAACCGCTTCTGTGATACGAGGGAATCCCCCTTTTATGTGGGGGGTTAGTCTTTGGGAGGCTCTTTTTGGGGTATCACAGAAGTGGTCATTTCCTACAGCCCTGCTCAAATCACATCCAGTGTCACAACTTGGACATGGACCCAGGACGCAGTCTTAATTCATGAACACGCCGATGTCCAAAAAACGGTTGGGGCCCTTTTATTCGTAGCTCCGCACCCAACAGTTTGTCGGAATTCTCATCCAGCTTCGCAAAGATGCTCCATAGCATCCTTAAGCTTCCTTATTGTTCGGTGGGTTCAATACCCGCTATCAGTGGAATCGGCCAGACAAATATGGTTCGATTGTTGTACCCACTGGTAGCTACCCAACTTAAAATGGAGTCAGCCTCGGCCAAAAATTAAGGGTTCCCTTTTGTTCCTGGGTCACTGGCTGCGAAAACTGCACTACCTTTCGGTCATAGAAGGGAACCTCTGACTCTGAAGAAAGAAAGAGAGCTGCTTCCCCCCCTCCCCAACAACTGTTTTTTGAAGAGTACTTGGGTTTTGGACATAAGAGAAAGCTCAGCTGTTGGAACCGTTGCTGGTGGAATCAATTTCCTTAACCTTTTTGTCTTATACTTTGGGGGGGGGGTTTTCCGGAAATGCACCAAAAGCGGTTTCCCTTTATTTTCGGGGGGGGAGGGGGGGATCGGGATCTCGGATCTCTCGTCGCGGAGGCGATCCTGCGGTACGTGGCCAAGTTGTCCCACGGCAGCTGCGGCCTCTACCCTGAGGATCCAGAGCCTCGGATGGGAACCCTCGGGTCGCGGGGGCGCTCGGGTGCTCGGGCGGGAAGCGCACGCTTTGCGCTTGCGCCATGGAACGGGATGTGTTTTTTATTTGTGTTTTGTTGGTTATTATTAGTATCATTATTATGGTCCAATTATGGTTGTTATTATTATGAGTGTTATTATTATCAGTACTATTGTTGTTATGATTACTATTATTAGTACTGTTATTACTATTATGACCATCATGTTTACTATTACTACTATTACTATGAATTATTATTATTACTAATATAGTTACTATAGTTATTGTTTTTGTTGTTTGTTTCTGCGTTTTTGTTTTTCTTCTTTGTTCTTTTTTGTCCTCTTTTTTTTTATTTCCCGCCGACTCTACTTGGATGTTCGATTCGCCAAGTTAAGTTGGAAAAGGCCGCCTGGGCATAACCCACCAAAAACAAGGGGAACTCCACTTGGGGAGACTTATAAGCAGGTTATAAGCTAGGTGATTAATAACTTGAAAGCTTGACCGAACACCAAGGGTGGGGGGTCCATTTTGTTCTATACAGGGTGTTTCGACCCCAAAGCTGATAAGGGACATCAGTATGGTTCTATGTTGACGCGACATGGGATGACTTTCAATCAGGTAGCCCTTAATTGGTGGTTTGGATGTGGATTTGACCCTTGGCTCTTGCGGGTAAATCAATGAGACCACCCAAGCTCCAAGCCACCAATCCAAACCACTGTTTAGAGGGAAGCTGATTTGTGACCCCAAGGTGGACTTAAACCAGAGAAGCCCGGGGTTTAAGCCTGCCTGGAGGTAGTCAAAAAATGTAAGCCTGCCCGACCCCGTCGTTTTTCCGACACAACCGAGAGGTAACTGGGGTGTCAGAAAACGACGCTCCAAGATAATAAGGGTTTTGTCACCTGTCACCACCACCCACCCACCCAACACACACACACACACACACCCGTGGCTTCCCCGCGAAGCTGCCTTTGAAAACTCTACCGAAAAAGGTCCGCCCAGGTCAAGGAAGGACTCCTCCAACTTTCCGGATAAATTTTGCTTTGGGAGCCTGTGGGTTTTCCTGTTCTTTTTGGTCGAGATGGCAAACTTCGAGCTCTTGTTGAAGGAGGTGCCTTCATCATTTAAGCCAAGACCCGCAAAGTCAAAAACTTGCACCCTGAAAAGCCAGATCCGCACGGTGGATGCACAGAATCCACTTCGCAGCATTGGGGATGGATGAAGTCCTATGCATAGTGCTGGACCAAAAATGTGATAACCACCTGCCAACTGGCGCCCGCGGATTTGTCCATCAGTAGAGCTGCAGGTTGGCACTTGCGTAGGGAGCCCCGCAGAAATGAAGTCGGGACGGGGATCCACGGATTTTGCCGCGTTTGGGGCTGGGGCCACTTGAGTGGCAAACAAGAAGTTTTTCGTTTTTTTGGGCCTAGGGCCTAGCAGTTCAGCTGTCCCCTAGTTGGTGGCTTGGAATGGCGGGAGTTGAGCTGCTTGTAGAGGGTAGATGAGAAACCACCGCCTGACCACCAATGACTTGGGAAGTTAAGAGTTGAGAAGGGCATAAATCCATTTGGGCCCAGCCGAGCGGGGAGGTCAAGTCGGCCTGCGTGGACGCGGTCATGGATGACTGCGCCGAGATGCGCCGAGCCGAGAAGTCTTCTCGGGCGCAGTGAAGCCATGGGATCAGACCTCCGGAGGGATCAGATTGGTTTATGGCTGAAGATAAGACTTAAAAGCCATAAAGACCCACCAGAAACCTTTAAGCTGTAAAGACCTCACCACAAAGACTCACCCTTTAGGCCATAAAGATCACCATTTTAGAGTCTTGGAAAGTAGGGAGCAGACCTCCACAAAGGCTGGTTTCCTTTGGGTTCATCTTTGAAACAAGCCCTAGAATGGGTACCCTCACCACAAAATGTGGGGACCAACTCCGAGGATAGGACGTTTCCGGAGTATGTGTCAAAATAGGGGACCCCCCAAACAAACTTGTGGTATTCCTGTTGGTTTCCATTTGAACCAAGGTGGAAAGCCTCTCAACAAACCACACATCACCCATTTATCTATTTCCAGAGACGTTGCACTTTGTTCGGCCACTTGCTGAATATTTGTGTTGAACACCTTTGCTTGTACTGGCCAGCTTGGACATCACCTTTTCGGCAACTTGCTGAATATTTCTGTTGAACACCTTTGCTTGTACTGGCCAGCTTGGACATCACCTTTTCGGCAACTTGCTGAATATTTCTGTTGAACACCTTTGCTTGTACTGGCCAGCTTGGACATCACCTTTTCGGCAACTTGCTGAATATTTGTGTTGAACACCTTTGCTTGTACTGGCCAGCTTGGACATCACCTTTTCGGCAACTTGCTGAATATTTCTGTTGAACACCTTTGCTTGTACTGGCCAGCTTGGACATCACCTTTTCGGCAACTTGCTGAATATTTCTGTTGAATACCTTTGCTTGTACTGGCCAGCTTGGACATCACCTTTTCGGCAACTTGCTGAATATGTCTGTTGAACACCTTTGCTTGTACTGGCCAGCTTGGACATCACCTTTTCGGCAACTTGCTGAATATTTCTGTTGAATTCCTTTGCTTGTACTGGCCAGCTTGGACATCACCTTTTCGGCAACTTGCTGAATATTTCTGTTGAACACCTTTGCTTGTACTGGCCAGCTTGGACATCACCTGTTCGGCAACTTGCTGAATATTTGTGTTGAATACCTTTGCTTGTTCTGGCCAGCTTGGACATCACCTTTTCGGCAACTTGCTGAATATTTGTGTTGAATACCTTTGCTTGTACTTTCCGATTGCAACACTAAACTACATCCAGCTTCAAGCGACCAGGAAACAAACTGGGGTGTTTTGGTCATTGTATTCCTTCCCGCTTCGTACCACGTTTATCGCAAGCAAAAAACACATATCACCAAGCTCCTTGTCAGCAGCAGTGGTGAATCCACACGGTGACAGCCTTCGGGTCAAGAAAGCAGCACGTCCTCCACTTCCTGGCCCGATAAACCCTCGGGGTAGCAGTCTGGACGTAGGGTATGGGGTAGGGGGTTGGGGAAACCCCTGCAATCTTGAAGCATTGGTTTGTTCAACCAATCTCGTTTTGTTGTTTTACAATCAAAGTGTTCCTCCTTTCTTCATGACTCAATGTTATTTGAAGCGCCCAAGGGCAGTTATACTAGGTGGAGATTAGTAGGGGGGACTTCCGGCCCAACGAGATGAGCGCCGACCGCACGTTTGTTTCCGTTTGACTATGCATCATGAGTTTGGGTAGACTACTCACCTCTCCAGTTTGGACTTTCATCGCGATGTGATGGGAAGATCATTTTCTTCGTGAGCCACCAGTCTGGTTGCAGTTCTGCCAATCCACCCCGGAAGTGAAAAGGGCAACATGGCAACCATTCACAGGATCCAACCCCTCCCTCTCTCCCTCCCTCCCTCCCCTCCCCTCCCCTCCCCTCCCCTCCCCTCCCTCCCTCCCCTCCCCTCCCCTCCCCCTCCCCTCCCTCCCCTCCCCTCCCCTCCCTCCCCTCCCTCCCCTCCCCTCCCCTCCCCTCCCCTCCCTCCCTCCATCACAAGGCATACCCTCCCCGAATGGTTGGCGCCGCTCGGCTCCGTCACCTTGAAAGCCCTCGGCTCCGTCGCTCCGTCGCTCGTGAGCCACGTGCTCAAAACCGATTCGGGTAGATGAAGGTTAGTAAGGGGCAGTCCCAGCCAGAATAGTTGCGGATATCCGCCTTACTTCTTGAAGCATGGTTCTGGGTCCCGCTTAGGTACCCGTTTTTTGGGGTCGGAGCTTTAAGAACAGGCAAATTTCCCAAAAGGTTGCTGCCGGCGGTTTTGTTGTCCTTTTAAGGATTGGAAGACGCCGCGTTGTTCCTTGTGACTCACTGAGGTCCGCCACCTTCGCCTGCCTGCAGCAGCCGGAGCGCTTGGGCTTGGGCCTGGAGGCTTGCGTGGAGAGGGCCCAGCAGAGCGCCAAGGACACCGTGGCACCGAGGCGAGCGGAGGGGTGGATGGGGACGGGAGTTCTGGGAAATGATTCAGGAAATTCGAATAACATTTTGAACACCGGGGATCTGGGAAATTTATGGGGTGTTCAAATAGATATAAAATATTGTGGGAATACAAAATCATTCGTTCCATGGGGGTACGTTCATCTGGGGGTTCGACATTGCCAGTCTGGATGCCATGGACCAGGGGGGCTTTTTGTTGTGCCGTGGGTAATAACCATGGTTACCCACATAATCCATGGGTACATGGCACTTAGTGACCATGAGGTTACCCACCCACTTAATCCATGGTCACAGGGATTTTTTGACCAGGCTTGCTAAATATCCTGTCACTTTACGCAGTGGTTTACGAACCACTTGCCTCAGGTACCGACTCGATGGCGTCTTTTTGCCCAGGTACCTGGACCACTTCGAGCGGGCGCTGCGAGAAGCGCCCTATGGGTGGGTGGCCAAGACCAAGCGCCGTGGCACAAAAAAAACCAACAACTCCCGGTGTTGGACGAGATCTGTTCGCACCGCGGAGTTGAAACCACGGAGTCGAAACCCGAAGGTTTGTCGTTATTTACGGTGGGAATCGAATGATTGCAGGGGGTCTGAGGTGGTGCGAAATGGCTTTCCTCCATCCACTCCATGTCTTTGGAATCATTTTTGTTACTTATTTTTTCAGGGGGCTGTCATGACCCAGATGTCGGGAGATCTCGACCAATGCTGGGTTACGTCTTCATTGGAGGGATCAAACACGGAACGGAAAATGGAACCCTGCCGGCCGAGTTTTTGGTGCACCACCTATGTTGGTCCAGATTTTTAGCGGCACCACCATGACGAAGTGCGGGTTGGGAATCTGTCTGACCCAAATAGGAGGACGAAACCAACCAAACCAAGGGTACTTAACCTGTCAGGGGTTCCCCTTTGGCAGTGCTCCAAGTGTTGCGTTTGGGGCCCGGAATCAAAAAGTCCCTGCCGGACCAAGGCGTGAACATCCCACATCGAAGCATCCTCAAGTTCCACTTTGGAGCCCTGAAAATAGTTGGCCCCCTTGGTTTCCCTTTAAGCATCAAACGTTTTTCGGTCTCCAAGTTCCAATCTTTGGACTCTATCCAACTTGCCAGCGACCAATCATGGCGGACACAAATAACTGGGTGTAAGAGCGCAACATGGGACCCAGAAAAAACCTGTAGAGGAAATGGTCTTCTGCCCCACAGGCCTTTGTTTGTAAACGGTATTGGGCTGTGTCGTGCGGATTTGGAGGGGTTCGGGTAGTTTCAATCCTCAATTCAGAAGCGAATTTTGAGGATGTCACACCCAGATGCAGGTGAGAGGATAGGAGGGTCCGAAGGAGGGCCGGACCCCCTATAGTCAACCACATGATTCGTGATTTTATGGGTATAGATTGTTGGTTTCACCGCTTTTCATTGTTTTGTTTCTTCTTATAATTTGTAAACATTTCTATTTGAGCACCAACATTGCGTGACCCCCCAAAGCAGTTGGTCTATTTCTCTGGGTTAGCGTCTGGGACCATCTTGCATCTCCGCCCTTGACTAAAATGATGAATCAAAAAGAGACTTTAAATCCAAGAAGCTACCAAGGTTTGGGTGGCTGATGATGAATCATGGAACTGTTTCCGCCCCCCCCTGCAACAACACTACACCCCGTCACACAATTTCCTTTTTGGTTTGCTTCGCGCTTTCCCAATACAAGTACCCTTCGGGGATGTGGGCCATTGAAATCCCGTTGGACGTTTTGGCGGGCAATCAAACTCTTTGGGCCCCTTGTTGATCTTTCATTGTCTTGGCCTTTGTCTCCAACATGGGCTCTCAAAATTTTCAGAGGGCACAAAGAAACCAAGGGCGGGATTCCTTTTGGTTTCCTAACAATTACAGTAACACCCAACCTTAAAAAAGTGGGCTCCCCCCAAAAAAGCCGCCCAGAGATGGAGCGATCTCCTTTCCGTCGGGTCGGCGCCTGAATCGCCTGAAGTTCCTCGGGATTTGATGCCCAAGTCTTTTCAGCCATTCCGAAAAGCCGGGATCCGTTTCGTTTTCTAAGGATCCCTTTTCAACCTCCAACCTTTTCGAATAAAACCGGGATCCGTTTCCCTGAGAGGTTTGGTAAGGATCCCTGGAAAGAATGTAGCACTTAGGTTTGCCTTTCGCGCTGTGGGATAAAAGCAGCCCCCCTGGTCTAGAAGCCCTTTTCAAGGGAGGCTGTTCATTTGGCAAAGGCAAACCCTACTTGAGCCACAATCAAAACCCGGGCAGATGAAGGTTAAGGGAGAATCCGAGCCAGAAACAGCTGCGGCCGCCTTTGTACTTCCTTACATGGTTCTGGGTCCTGCTTAGGTGCCCGTTTTTTTTGGTATGTTGAAAAAAGGCAGTTTCCCCGGGTTGCCGGCGATTTTCCTTTTAAAGATCTAATCATTTTCCGAGGTTTTGATTGTGACTCGACTTAGGTACCCAACCAAAACGGCGTTTTTTTCTTCTTCCCCAAAAAGGAGAGAGGTGAGCCCGCGAACATCTGCATGACACGGGTCGGCCTGTGGGTGTGGCTCAAAATTAAAGAGCTAGGGCCAGGCATTTTTTGTTTTTGGCTCCATTTGCCAACTAGGTCCCCCAGTAGTGCCCTTTCTCCCCCTTTTTTTGGGGAGGGTTCCCCTACTAAAATAGACTACAGAAGAAGGGTACCCTTATCTTAACCTCTCGAATCTGGAGGACCTAGCCAAGGCGGCCTTTGGGTCTCCATGTTTTTGAGCCGCCGTGCGGCTGAGGTACCCCTCCATCGCCGACTTCGCGGTGGCCTGCCACCTGCGCCAGCTCTTTGGCCCCGGAGCCCCAGACCAGACAGCCCAGAGGTTGAAAAAACGAGGCCCAAAGGGACGGAGGAAAAAGGTCGGGGAGGCAAGATGTCTGGTAAGAACGAATGTGTGTTCAAGCACTTTTGTTTGCAAAGTCTGTTGGCGCCCCACTTTCTTTCTTGGCAGGTACGACCTTCAGCGTACGACCGTGACAGGTACACTTAGATTTTCTCAAGCACTCTAGTGTCCTACATACATAGCCCAAATGGATATAGTGAGAATCCCAGACTTGTTTTTACATCAAAACCCTGGTTGATTGTTAGAGGGTGTGCCCTATTTGTGGGGGGTCATACCACTTTTGGAGGGGATCACCCGCTACAAATACAAAACCGGTGTGTTAATCTAGGGTCAACATGGCACATTACACCGCTAGGTCCAACTGGAGGAATCTTTGACTGAATATGTGCCGTGCGCCATTCGCAGAGGTCTGCCGTTGCTGAAGGGCCTCGACATGTCGCGATATCCGCAGATCATGGCGCACATCGACAAGGCAATTTGGCGCAAGCGGAGTGTGGCGGTTGTGCTCAAACCGGCCATGACTCACGTGTGGTGCGGGCGAGGGTTGGTAAAATGTGGAGAACCACCCAATTTTGGGCCATCTCCATATCAGTCTGACGTATAGTAGGCAAGGCTCTGACTTAGGGAGGAAGGTCCGACTCTTCTTGACATGTTTAGTTTGAAGGTCTCTTCTCCTGTTCTGGAATAGAGCACGTAGTTCTGGAATAGCAAACGCAAGCAAGCACAACTGTGCTTGACCCTCTTTCCAACAATCCCGGACTGCACAGCTTGTTGGAAAGGGTACTGCGAAGTTTCTGTGTTTGTCTGTGTTGCTTGTTTCTTTGTTTGTTCATTCGTTTGTTTGTTTCTGGTAATATCCACTTACTAAGTACACTGCCCGTTTTTCATTTGTTCGTTTGTTTCTGGTAGTACCAGTGCTCCTTTGAGTATGTGGTATATGGCCCTCTTGCTATTCCGTTGACAGCCAAAAGGGACGACGCCCCGAGCTCTGGACGAGACGCAGGTGATCCACTTGGACTTCCAGCACGCGGCGGGATGAGGCAGCAGACGTCTTTTTTTCGATTTCGAGGGACCCGTTTGGGGCGTACACACACATTCTTCTAGGGGTACCTTCCATGTCCATTCTTTCCAGGGACTTTTCTTTCTAGAAACGTCCGGAAACCCGGGGAAAATAACAGAACGATGGTTGAAAAGAATGGACAAGGAATCAACCCCTAGAATTGTTGTGGAAACTGAACTTTCTGTAATACCAAAGAGATTCCTTTGAGAGTCGCAAGTTAGTCATAGGGGCCCACTGTGTTGTCACAGAAAGACTCAGAAAGACCTATTTTCCTCAACCATGCTGAGGCAAGGGAAAGGTCATGGCCTCTCCAAGAGGGAGCTATCGTAAGGTTATTTCCGGAGAAGTCTGGCAGAGGCCAAGGAAAAAACAACTATAGGTGATAGCCACCCCTCCCCGATATCCCCTTTGCAGATCTACGCGGACGCGCCGCAAACGTCTTCTTGTTTGGGTTCCATCTGAACCTGCAGGGAAGTTCACCGTGAAACTACAGGACCCGGCAACAATGGCGGTGGTCGTCTTTTCTAAGCTTAACTCAATGCAGAAACTCAAAGTGAAACACTTCGCGGAACTTTGCTGCATTTTGCTTGGATGTTGGGACTTTAACTTTTTGCTAACCAATGGGTTTTCCAATAAACCAGAAGTTAAACTCTTAGCAGAGGAGCAGAAAGCAACCGAGGGAAGTAATGGGAAATCGGTGCGTAGGGCCAGTTTCTATTTCTGTGATACAGGATCTGCTCTAAGGTGCTCCGATAGTCGTCGGATGCAAATCCTGCTTTGTTCTCAAATGGGTGCGGCCATTTTTCCAGGGGGGAACTTCGCTAGGTCCCCCAGTACTGCCAACTTTTACCGTTTCTTTTTGGGCTGGGAGGGTTCCCCAACTAAAATAGACTACAGTAAAAAGGCTTCCCTTATTCTAACCTCTCCACTGGAAAATCTAGTTAGTAAGCGGTTGGCAATTTTGGTTATCAGTTTCCTTGTTCCAGGCTTACTAGCGTTTTACGTTTTACTTCTAGAAACCGTTTTGGATGCGCCTTTTGCGGATTTCACCTATTCTTCCCCCTGTTGGTCCTTTTTTAGCAATCTTTTAGTACTCTTTTAACCTTCTACAAGGGTTGAACCACAAAAGCCACATCCAAACCGTTTTCTAGATTGCCTGCCGAATCGATCGCCCCCAGAGGTCCGTCGGATCTATGGCGCCAGAGGGCCGCTGGATCCGCAGATGCCAAGCAAAAAAGCGAGCGGAGGTCGGAGGTGGCCGCCCGGAGGTGTGTACCACGTTTCTTGCGGGGTTGTGTGTGGGTTTGCCGCAGATTTCCCATGGGTTTCCCAATGGTTTCCACAAATTATCCCAGCGTTTTTCATGGAGAGGATACTTAGAGGGGCAGAGTACCTAAGGGAAGTGGTTAGTAAGCCTCAAGTGAAGCGACTTGTGGTGGCCTTTGTGGGTCCATGGTTACGAGCTTCCTAGGCACTCCCCTTTAAGCAACCCTTGAAGCCTTTGGGTGTGGGGTAGAACCCATGATGATCCATGATGTCTGCGGAGACAAAAGAGCCCCTTTCTCCAGTATACTCAAAAAACTCTGGGCTAACACAAAACTGAAATCTCTTAAAACCCCTCTCGGAAGATACAGAAGAGACAAAGCGGACGGAAAGAGCCGCCAAAATCCCCCTTTTTTCGTTTCAATTGTTTGGTTTCCTTCATTTTCCCGGCCAACCGGCGAAAATCAACAGTTTGCACCAGGTTCCCTTCATTTTGCCTTCCAGCCAGCTAGAAGTTGGCACGTTACGCCCACAGTAGCGGCTCGCTTGGAACTCAGGTCGCAGCTAGCCGGGAGACTTAGAGCGCGAAATGCCCAGCCGAGCAAGCTGGGGCGGTGTTTGCCGGGCCACCAAATAGGACATGACCCCTTGCGTGAATCCCGTATTTTAAGGCAATGTAACAACGCAGTTACGGATTCATGGTAGATACAGTTACATAATACCGTATGGAGAACCAAACCGTTGATACAGTTACGGTTTCATCGGATAAAGTATAGGTGCAGTAGATACCGTCCATCAGGCGATTCCATGGATGTCTCTCAGGACCCCTTTCGGACGTGGTTCCGTTTACAGCAGCTGATCGAATCGCCTGAGGGAGGGTAACGCGCGGCTGCAAAAATCAGACAGCCGCTCAGAGCCGCAAGTTGCTTCCTGGATTCTTTTTGTGGCGGCTCCCTTTAAAGATCAACTACTTGGGTGTTGGGCGCTAAAAGTTGTTAACTGAACAGCTACAAGCTGCTTGTCAGTCCCTCGGAGAGACATCTTACTGTCGACATTAGGCAGTGGTCAGGTTGGCTACCTAACGAAAACCAATGAAGCAACCCTTACACACAGTGAGCCTTGCTATGAGTGGGTTGTACCCCAGCTAATCTGGCAAGTGTGTAGTAGCAGCTCTGGTCATAGCCAGGGTCCGTGAAGGCAGGGAGATCGGCTCTTTGGCATTGGCCCCCTTTACAGCAGGGCTCCTTAAAAGATACATTTTGCCCATTTGAAACATGGCTTTTTTCCACCAGAATAAAGGGGCACCACCATTGACAAGGCAATGTTCAGGTGTATAGTGTAAGGATCCCTGTTACAAAGCATGTGCCACAGGTGGGATGTGTTGTTGGAAGATCCACTCAGCCTTTGAAACCCTAGGTTACGTGTTGCTTAACCGCTGATGTTATGGCTGAGTTCTGGGAAATCAGCTCCCAAGTCCCAAATGGCCGCGGGTTCATATATGGACCTATACACTCAGCCACAGTGACAGGAAAGCAAAGCCCGGGTTCATCATCTTTTTACAAGGGGCTGGAGGGTTGAGGAAGGGCCAGACAACATGGCTTCATCCCAACGGGAAAAAGCCGACAGTGGGCCCTCACTGTTGTTGGTATGTTGTCTATTTCAATTGCGTTGTGCTTTTTGGCCCTGTTTCTGTTTCTTTCTTTTTTTTTGGGGGGGGGGGCGGGGGGCGAGGGCGTGGGTCTGAACCCCCCCCTGCGGACACTGCTCAAGGCTGTTGAATCGACTCCGAACTGCGAGGTATCCCCATTGCCCACGCCACCCCGGTGGCTCCTGAGCCGGTCGAAGCGGCCGGGTCCTAAGCCTCGTGGTTAGAGCCTCCCAAGCTGTCCAGTGGCTGACATGGCTGTGGCTCAAAAAAACGGTATCCCCAAAATGGGTTGCCCTGGTAAGTGGAAACATGGACCAAAACCTGCGTAACCCCTCCTGTTTAATTTGATGTTTTACCATTTCGCACCACCTAAGAACCCTGGTGTCTGATGATTCCCCCTGCAAATAGCCGACAACTATGGTTTCCCATACGTTTCAAAGTGGTGCGAAATGGATTTCGTCCATCCGCAGTATTACCAGGAAAAATATGTTTCACTATGCCATCGGATTTAACTTGAATTCATTTCACTTTCTCATGTTTCCCAGACGAGAATCAATGCAAATGGAAGGAACGGCTTGGTGCGCAAAGCTTACTTCACCTACTCGTGGGGCTTACCGGTTTTTCACATTGGGAAACCAACACGGTTGAGTCAGGCTGTGTCATCAGCCGCAACTTTTCGGATTAAGGAAAAAGGATGCCATACAAACGGGTGGGTGCCTCACTGTCGCTCTTTGGGGGGCCATCCAAACATTTCGGTGTGTGTCACCAGTCCCACGCAGTTTGAAACATTTCTTCAATGCCCCCCCCCAAAAAAAGAATACATATATACATATATACATAAAATATATGTTCCCCCCCCCCCCCAGCCCCCCCCCCCAAAAAAAAAAGGAAAGAAGAAGTAAACAAAACAAAAACCAACAAACAAACAAAAAAGGAAACCTCCTCGGTTTGATGGTTTCTAGACCAACGGGTTGTGATGAAGGTACTTGGGGATGCCTTATGTGCAGATTATGAATATAGTGATTTGCCCTTTGGGACCTCGCACAAGGGGGGGTTGCCTCACCTGTGAAGAAGTAGTTTCTTGGGGCCGCCTCATTTCAGGTGGTCAACTTATCACAGTTCAGCCATATCCGTTTTTGTTCACTGACTGTTCCCCCCCCCTGATCAGCTTGTGCGGGGGAGATTCGACAAACCCCTGCCCCAGTCTTCGCGGAGTTTGGCGTAGGAATTTGGCGAGCTCTTAGTTCCCAAGGGCAATGTTGTGAGATCACCCATTGTCATCCCTTTAGCATTGGTTTGTTGTCTTCGTCCAGAGGTTGCCCAAAACTCACTCGCCCAAAGCGAAGCGACGTTAAGTTCCAGAAGGTTGGCCTGTGTTTCCAGGTTTGGGCAAGTGAGAAGATGAAAGAAGGGCTTTGCCCACCTAAGGCAGGGCCTACTATGATTCAAGGGCATTTCAGGTGAGTTGTTTGGAGTTGTGGAGATGTGTGTGGCAGTCACGACAAATGGGCATAGCTTCGCTTTCCCCCAATTGATCCCTCGAATTGGAACTGAGGGTCTCACTTCCGATCGAGTGGATTGCTTCATTTTAAATGGCCTTCCCAAAAACTTTGAAGTCCACGAACTCAAGTGAGGGGATAGGTAAGGAATCCCAAACCAGTCGCTGGCTTTCTGGAGAATCCCTGGAGAATCCCTCGAGCCGCCTCCTCCCGGCCTCCCGGTCCGGGCTCTGGCGCCGTGATCCTCATCTTGTCCGCTCCGGTGACTGCCTGCATCTTTTGTACTTGATCAGCCGAGTTGGGCGGATCGAATCGTTGAACAGGGCGCTTGCTGCTGTTGGGTGGTAGGCAGTGTCCCATGAATAGGGGGAACTTCCCCTGCAATAGTGATGAGTCGCGACTCAACCAGGGAGACTCCCCCTATTGATAAACTGGGGTTAATTTGATAATCCGGAGTTCCCATTAATCTGGCAGTTGCTCAAAATGATTCCTGAGTCCTTATGCCACATGGTCATGGAAGTGGTTTTCCTTGTCGTAGTGGTGTCTCACACGGCTTACGGCTGGGATAGGGGATCCCTCCATTGTGGACAACCCAGAAGCAATGAGAGGGATTTTCTTTCCTCTTTAGGGAGGCTCCAATTTTGGGCTGGGCGATGTTTGTTTAAACAACCAGCCCCCAGTTCCCTTACAGTTGGGTGACAGATGGCGCAATTGCAATATTTTGGCTTCATGCCCCCTTGGCGACGAGGGAATTGTGCCATTTTTGTCGTCCCTCTGCGGCGAATGAAGACAATGTGACTTCACGACGCCAATGTGACTCTTTCCTTCCTCGTGCTTGTCTCAGCATAGCGCAAGACTTGATCCCAATGCTTTCATCCTCTGCGGCAGCATTTCTCGAGCAAAACCGGAGCAAGGATGCGCAGAGTTTCAACTACAACCGCAACCACGTGGGCATGACAGTGATTGCGATGGATCTGCTCTCGCAGCGGTTTCCGGACGAGCAGTGGCCCAAGGTCGTGGCCATCTACTGTGAGGACATGGTGCCGGAGCTGGACGCCAGACCCGTCCCCACCTTTGGAGGGGCGCAAGATCTTGATGCCGTGGTCACCGATGAGACGCTGGAGGTCCATCTGGGGAAGCCTTCCTACGCGACGGCATTTGCGCGCTACTTCTTCGGCAAGGCGGCGGCCTTAGGCGGTGACGCCGACAAGATCCCGACTCTGATGAGCACCTATTTCATCCGAGAGGTCCAGCACGGCGTGCACGCTGCAGCGTTCCACGCCCTCCTTCGCATCTCCTTTGGGATTGATGCGGGTGATGCTGGCGAAGTCGCCGCCGGACTAGCGTACCTCTATTCCGGGCATGCACCCGTTCCCCTCTCTACCTCCCCTGCCGCCCCAGTGGAAGGTGAGGCGATCAAAGCAGCGGTTGCGAAACTCCTTCAGAATGAGCAACTGCTGATGAGGGTGGATGTATCTGAGTGCAAATCTCTGCAGGCGCGGCAGGAGGCGTACTTCAAAGTGCCCGAGTTCATGGCTGCCGTCGATGCATTCCCGCACAAGGACATGTTGGCAGTGATGGCTGCCATGGACAGGGTGTTTGTCGAGCTCTACGGCCAGTATCACGATTTCTCCGTTCTGCATTGCGTGACAGGCGCCAACGCGCTGCGAGCTGTCCTTCCCTTCCTTCTTCCTGAGGGTGTGAGCGCTGCATGGGCAGCCACGCTCGCAACTGTCGGTTGCACAGAGGCTCTGCGTCGACAGGAGGCGCCTCTGACGCAAGCGGCCCCGCTTCCGCTTCCAGACGAGCTCTCCTCTGGTGTGGTGGATTGGGCTACCTTGTGTCATGAGATGCTGTGTCGGCTGGTCGCACGTCGGAAGTCCAAGGAGCTTAGCAGCAGTGCCTTTGAGCACACTGTGAAGCTCATGTACGCCCTCCTCCAGATCAAGGACCGATACCCAGAGCTGGATGAAGCACTTTATGCCTTGATGAAGAGAGAAGTTGTCGCACCCTCCCCGTTCCGCTAGATTGCAGCATCCAGCGAAGCTAATTGGTCCAGCAACAGAAGACAACAACGGGAGATCGGGGAGAGGCAGGGGGTAGGGTCGACATGAGGCTTCGTCAAATGTTCCTGAATAGGGGACACGAGGGACTCATGCAATTGCCCACGAACATCGGGGACTCACTGATTGTACCATGTCCCCTTGCTAAAAGAGGCAGAGTCGGCAGGGTTCTTCGTAAGTGGTTAGCAAGCCTGGTTATAACCCACTTGGGAAACTTATAAGTAACCATGGCTTTTGTGGGTTATCACCATAGTTATTATTCTCACTCGCTACGTGCCCGATCGCCCTTTAAGTGGAAAAAACACCCCGAAAGCCACGATCGATCAAGGTGCCCATTTCCACGACCTCCACGCGCGCGCCTAAGCCGAGAGCGTGACTACCGAGCTGTCCAAAAACCAAGGGCTTTGATATTCGTGATGTTGCTCCGTTCCAAGCCACTTTAAAGATCTGGTTTGCCAGCAAACCTGAGATTTGTTCTACACCTCAGACCAAATCGTGCCTTGGATTTGGACAACCTGTTTCTTCACCTCAAAAAACGACTTCCATGGATCACCGATTCCGGTGCCCTTCTTAGGGGTCCATGTCAGGTGGGTGAATTACATCCATTTTCTGAAAAGAACGTCTTTTAGTCTTCCCTTTTTGGTGATACAGGGGATCGATTTATCACTACTGGACATAGGTTTTTATTTTTTTCCAGGGGGCTTAAGCACGTGGAAGACGATTGCAGTCTAAGCCGTGCGTGGTTTTTGGTGCGGGACTCCAATCGCCAGCGGGACTCCTTTGCTGGGTTGAGGCTTGCTTTCGTGTGGTGGCAGACAGAAGGTCAAGCTTTCGCTCCTGGATTGGAGCGTGGTGAAGGCTTGCTTTCTGGATCTGCAACGGCATCACCGTTGCGAGCGCCTATGTTGACGATACTTTTTATGGAGGCGCCGCAAGGTTCTGGACGATACCTTTTTCTTGCAAGTAAAAGGCACAGCCCCTAGAAAGTGGGGACCCGTCCCCCACCACAACAAAAAATGAAACCACGACAACCACCGGAAAAAGAAAGAAACAAAAAAAAGAAAACAACTGGAGTGAGTGCCGAAAGCCTCAGTCATTGTCCGCCTGGCCGCGCAGCTTTCGCACGCACGCGGGCCTCGGGTCCCGCGGAAATCGGCTCGCCATGGCGGCAGAAAGGATGTCGGCCATCCAGGTGCCAAGGGTTTTCCCCTGGCCAAGGCTCCCAAAGCCGCCGAGGAATGATTCAATCCCAGCTGCCCAGTGGATTCCGCCCCTGTTTTCTCTTTTCTTGAGGGAAGGGTTCCGGTGCCTTTAAAGTCAACCAACCCAAAAAGGATGCCGATTCTTTCTTTTTCCCATGGAAATCCGCTGGGCACCTGATACCACTTTCTGACTGTTGTCAATGGGATTAACTTTACAGTGATAAAGTAGTCATGGGACTCAACCAAGAAGGAAGAAGGACAGCCAAAAAATGTGTTCGACAATCATGGGCCCAGGCGAATGCGAAAGGTCAGAGAATCCAGCAAAATAACCTGACTTGTTCAAAGTGGCACCCTCTACATCCCTTTAGTTTGGCTCTCAGAGCTTGTCATACAAAGTCCAACGACTTTTCAATTTTGGGACTCTCACTCACTCCAACCACAGCTAGAAGCTTCAATGCGTCTAGTTTCAACCCTCAGGATGAGCCACAATCAAAGCCGGTTCGGGAAGTGAAGGCCAGCAAAATAGTCCCATCCAGCAGCTGCGGAGATCCGTTCCGATTCTTCCTGGTCGGTCAAGCCCTTCAATACCAGGCATTGATTACTCAGAACTGGAGGACGTCTTAGCCGCAGGACGCTGCCCGAATCGCTCTTTCGGCCCGAGGCGGCGCCGAAAATGGCGCAACCGGTGTGCTTTGGTTTCACTTCAAGTAACCCACAACTTCCCCAGAATTAGCTCCCCTGTTTTTGACGTTTTCCGCTTTTTTGGGACCCCTTTGCACAAGGCAAAACATAGGTTTTTGCTGGGGTCCTAATATCGACATAGATTCTTTGGACATGACACGGCGTTGTTTTTTAGTTCTTGTGTTTGCATCGAAAGCTGACGAGACTCGACATGGGTGAAACAGATCCCCCAGCGACCTAGCTGTATCTTTAGGTACGTCATTTCCCCAAAAGAGAGGGGGGGTTGCTACACTACGTCACTCCAAGGGCTATCCCTTCTTTGCTCACAAAGCAAGAAGGCCAGAAGGCCGTTCAAAACGTGCTTGGAAAACCCCAAGCGTCCCCTCCCAAGTTGCCGTGGAAATGGGTCGTCCCCTGGTTTTTGCCTGGGACATGTAGGGCTCGTTCCCCATACTGCGGATGGACGAAATCCATTTCGCGCCACCTAAGAAACCCTGGAATCATGATTCCCCCTGCAAGTACCAACCAGCACCGGTTTCAACCATGGATTCAAAGTGGTGCCAAATGGATTTCGCAACCATTCCTAGCATCTCTCCCCTTTTTTTGCCTGGGACATGACTTGGCTCGTTTTCCCCTTGACCGGCGCAAGCACCGCAGGTGAGCGGCTACGGGGACCCCGAGGAGCTGATTAGCTTCTCCTCCAGCGTGCAGCGGCCGCAGCTGAAGGGCAAGGGAAAGATCTTGGTGCGAGTGCTGGCGGTGCGCCTCGGGCGCAAGCGCAAAGAAAAAGAAAGCCGCTCGAGCACGTATATTTTGCTCTCCACGCACTCCGCGTTTTTGTTTTTTTTTGGGGGGGGGGTCATGCCTTGGCGGTTTCCAACCCTCCACTTGGGTCTTTAGGCTTCTTAGGGTTTAGTGGGGGTTTCCATTTAGCCCGCTAAAAGTTAAAACAGTGGTAGGGGATTTGGGGACGGCCCAGGTGAGTTCCTGGACAGCGTCTTTTTTGAGTCATTATTTTGAGTGTGTCTAGGGCTTAGCAAAGCCAGCATTTGAGGTTGTTCCCCTTGAACCTACCACTCGGGGGTTACTAAC
This sequence comes from Effrenium voratum, assembly GCA_963377175.1. Lineage (NCBI taxonomy): Eukaryota > Dinophyceae > Suessiales > Symbiodiniaceae > Effrenium > Effrenium voratum. The sequence goes on from CAUJNA010001524.1 coordinate 349,517, forward strand.
AAGCCCACCTCAGTCCCCGAGTTCCTGGACTGCTTGACTTGTTCAGCCCATCCACTCAGAAAGTGTCTAGGTTGGGCCCCATTTATCAACCAGTAAAATGAAGCCGGGGCTTCCACGATTCTTCCGAAATTTGGTCAAACAAAAGCGCAGGGGACCCTGCAGCGATGCCATCCCAAGGAATCAACCTTCTCACTTGCTCGAAGCGAATCGCCTTTCATTTTCGTGCCCAAAACCCACTGAGAGAATTCGGACTGTCCCCTTGCCCCGCCTTTGTGACGCGATTCTTCTCGGCACCTCGTTCAGGAGAATTAGTTTATGTCTGTGGTTGAATGAATGGGTGGTGGAGGGAACCCGTTTCCTGGGGCCCGTTCTTGGGGTGACCCAAGACTTACCTCTTAAAAACACAACTTTTCGTAACTTTTTGGGGGTAACATGGGCTTTATGTCTGTAAAAGATTGACTTCCCCAGGGCTTGGAGTTTTAATGAGTAAGAAGAAAGCATCTGGTTGATACTGAGCGCAAATTGTCCGCTCAGGCCGGTTTTTTGTTTGCTACAAGGAAACGGACAGGGGGTGGGCATTTTGAACCCAGTTGGTGAGGCTTGCTTCAAACTGGGGATGCAACCGTCCCCTGCAAAAGAAGAGAAAAGAGAACCCCTGCCTGCTCTGGTCAAACCATCGCCCCCTTTTTGGCACCCGTTTCGGTGCCGTGGACACGTGCCAGCTTTCCGGGAACGGGCCCCCATTCCTTCCACATGTAGTACACGATGGGTTCTTTTTTCGTTCTCTCCAAGACCGGGCCCCTCTGACAACGCCATCGATGCCGTTCCCCCTATTGCAGACTGGGACCTGTACTGGCTTTTGGATGCGGGCGCAGGCAGGACTCATCCGCGATTCCTTGGGTGAAACGCCGCCTCCTCAAATTTAGCCCCATGACCTTCTGCAGGCCTTTTGTGTGGCCCAAACTCAAAGGTGAACGAGGCGGATTTTCTGTTTTGCTGCTTTGGGCCTGGGAGAATCGAGTTTCGTGGCAAATGGTATCTTAGAGTCACTTTCCGTGAGTGGACAAGGGGCCTAGGTCCCTTCAAAGTGATACAGGCATACGGCGGGAAAGGAAACGACTCGTCGCAGCAAGGGTAGGCCTTGCAAGCTCCACCAAACCTCATGCAACCTAGTGGAAAACGGGGGAAATCTGGTTTCGTGTCTGAATCGAGGAGTTCTCAAAAGCGGTTTCTTCCATTTCCCTTGTTTGCACCTCTCAAAGCTGCGATTTTTTTAATGGACACCCAGTCAATTGCAACTTAGGGAAAATCCAACCCCTGTCATCTCCAAACGGATGCCCTCAACAAAAAAGCCCATAGAAACTGAATGCCTTCCCCAAAGAGTTTCCCCTCCAGAGCAGCGCTCAAAACCGATTCCAAAAGGGCCATCATAGTAGGCGGTTCTGCTTGGTTTAATTGGGGATTGTTTTGGATCGCTCTAAATGGAAACCCCAACAAAAAGCCACCCTTTTGGGATCCCCTAGTTTTCGACACCCCCTCATGTCCTTCATAATCATGCCTGGAAAGCCGTGTGGCAGTTTTTTTGTTCCGGCCGGAAACCGTACTGGCAGCGTTTTTCCCGTACGGTCATTTTGTTCTGGCCGGTGGCCGTATTTGGCCGTATGCATCCTGTATTTGTTCAACAAATTGCTGACAAAAAGCCGTCAAATGACCGTATGGCCGTTTTTTTGTGCCTCAAGCCGTATGGACAGAAAAAAAAGCGTCACATATGAGTTCCAGGTGCTGCGGGAGCCACCGGCATCAGGTTTGGTCGCAGATTTGGGTCCTAGGTCCCGACTCAGGTCTCTGGCGCCCGGCGACTGCCGTGTGATGTCGGGCAAGACCAGCCTAGTGCAAGGCGCCCTGGCCAAACGAGCTGGCTTTGGGTGGGTGGGTGGGTGGGTGGGTGGGTGGGTAAAGCAGCGAGTCGCACTGAATTCGCACCATGGGGTTCTTTATGCCTGGACCCGACAAAATCTTGGATCTGGTTTGTTTTTGTTCGTCCTATGAAAAGGAAGGAAGTACATCGGCTGGGGGGTAGGAAAGCTGGGGTAGCGGGTCCTCCTAAAGAGCTCGTCATGTGAATGGGATGTATTTTGTAACATCTGAGGGGAGTCGGCACAGGCTTTCCTGCCTTTCCGAGCAGGCGAAGGGGAATAGCCAATCACCGCTTAGACGGTCAAACCCCAAGGGCGGAAAATGGGTGTGGCTCAAAATTAAAGGGCCAGGGCAAACCGCAGGTGTTAGTCTTTGGTTTAACTTACCAAGGTTTTCCATTTTGGGCTCCATCTTTTTGAGCTACAGCCAAATGGGTGAACGGTTTCTCCAATTCGGTTGGCCCGTTCCATGCGAATTGCCACCAACGTGCACCAACCTCTGCACGTCTAGAAGGGTTAGCTGACTTGTCCATGGCCCCGATTTTTGGAAGCTTGGGTTTTCCAAGGTTCCAAGAGGTTAACCTGTTACGGTCTGCGTGTCTGTGTAGCTGCTACGTTTGTAAGCATATAGATATGTGCATATATGTATCTAGATGTGTGTATATGTATATATGTATATATGTATATATATATATATATGTATATATATATATATGTATATAGATATATACATATATATATATATATGTATACATATATATATATATATATTTCCAATGTCCTTTGGGCAACTGAGTTAACTTCCATGGATTTATGTAGACATTTCAGGCCAATCGACCCTTCCTGGCGTTCTGTGGTTTGAATACCCGGGTTCCAACTACATTTCTTAGCCTTTTTGTTAATATGGGTCTCCTCAAATCTGACGATTTTCGGCTTTTCATTCATTGGGTTGCCGGGTCTAGAAAACGTTTCCTTATGGGTTGACCCCACAAGGCGTGACAAACATCACCTTTTGGGCCCGCACGTGGGGCTTTGGAGGAATCTTTCTGGCTGAAAAGTGAAGCTTCCCAAATCTAGTTCCGGGCATGGGGGGACGAGCTCTAAATTTAAACCAGGAAAAGCCCTTGATTTGGTTCCCCTCAAAAGCCAACTGATACCCACAAAAAATACAGATCCATAAGGGATGGTTAACCCGATGAGAATCATCAAGATGGTTCATGCTGCACAATGGTCATGGTTGTCCACGATCCGAAAAGAGGTCATTGAAAGCTAGACTGGCAAAGGGGGGGTGCACCATGTGCCCCTACTGAGCCGGGAGCCAAGTTGACAACCAAAGTTGAGTAAGCCATCCCCCCACGCAAGGAGATTCACCACGGCACATCGGCACAGATCAATGTGTGTGTGTGTCTTTTTGAGGGCACGCTTTTGAGGTTGGTTGAAAGGGAATGCTGAAATCCATTTCGGGTCCAGATGTCGCGCTTTTCTGGCTCTACCTTCGGCCAAACCCCGGAAAAAAAGGTTGGTTTCTGAAAAGAACGACGGGGAGAGAGATTTCGGAACCTCTGGAAAGTTGAGACACATACTTGGGTGCTTCCCCACTTGGGTGTGACTGCTGTTTGTCCACTTGTTACCAACAACTTAGTAAATGGATTTACATACATGGGTCTTCGGCCAAGGTAAGTTGTTACCCCAAGCCATGACTGAAACAAGTGCCCCGTGAAGAAATTTCACCTCCCCGGGTGGCCCGGGCCGACTCGCGAAGCTTGGCAAGGGAAGATCCAAGTGCGTTGGTGTGTACCTGGATCGCCAGTGGCTGTGTTTTTGTTCCTTTAAAAAAAAAAAAAAAAAAAAAAAAAAAAAATTTTTCTCCATGCACTTTACCCCAACCACCAACGGTGACTAAAAAAGCGATCGCAACCTGGCTATCTAGGCATGTGTTTCTTGTCGGGAAAGGTTCAGATGCCTGGAATGAGCGGGGCAGTTACCTTTTCTTGGGATCCCAGTCGGAGCAGTTGGGAGGCCCCCCGTCCTTTCCCTACGTCCCCGGCGGGGACCTCTGCGGCGTGGTGGCGGAGGTGAGCCAAGGCGAGCAACCCGGCCGGGACTGGGAGGAGAACGAGAGCGGTTGCCGCAGGCGCCCTTTTTTCAGACTAGGTCCCCCAGCTAGGTGCCCTTTCTCACCCTGTTTTGGGGGAGGGTTCCCCCACTAAAATAGACTGCAGAAAAAAATGGGTACCCCTATTCTAGCCTCTCTACTGGAGGACCTAGGTGAGTTTGAGTAGAAAATAGATGGCGTTGTGGCCATTTGGTTGGATCTTTGGACTTGAACTTTCTGCGAAACAGTGGATTGTCCATTGGACCCACAACAAAATAAACCTCTTGCACAGGGGTCAACAGCCACCAAGATGGCTCCCACTGCTTTAGATGAGTGTTATGAACGCATGAAATGCAGGGGATAGAGGGGTGCCGCACTTACCCTTGGATCAAGTCATCATGGAACGCACACTTGGGATCCGAAAAAATCAAGATCCGCACATGCATCGTCTTTGAGGGGTTCCTTATGTTCACGTGCAGGGGAGAATTCGGCTTTGTCTCTTCCACCAACCGTCTCAGACCCCCTCAATGGGGAACCGACCCAATTTGCCTCAATGGAACCGGACGCAATTGGCAACTTGGGATGGCTTTTAGGTGTCCTGCGTTTGTTTTCAGACATTATATATAAATATATCATTTGCCAACTGTTTGAGGCGGGACCCACGCAAAGTACCTTGTAAATGGATTGAAGGGAAACCGGCCCCAAAGGTGGATTTTGATCATCCCTCAAATGTTCTCTTTAGGAACCATTAAAACCAAAACCGGTGTTTGCTCATGGGCAAACAGGGATGTGCCCTCTTTTGTTGGTTGTTATCCCCAATTGCCATCTTGAGAATCCCTCAAACTGCAACCTCTTTGATTGGGAATTGAATCCTATTCAAACTTTACTTGCACCATTCAACAGTTGAAACCTGTGACACGCCTCATAGATTTATTCATTCATTTGCTTAAAAATATGTCACTTTGCCCCCTGTTGCATTTTTTCTACTGGGAATCCATCACTCTTACAAAAATAGGTTTTCATGTGTTTTGTTTCAGGGAATCCATCACTATTGCAAAAACACATTGTATAGCTTTTTTTTCCAGGGCACAAAGACGCAATAACGGAGGCATTGGAAGCCGAGTGGCCGATCCGAGGAAGAAGTTTAAGCCCGGGGACCGCGTGGTCTGCACCTTCGACACTGCGGGCCCCCGAAACGCTCTGGCGGAGTACAAGCTCCCAGTCCGAGAATGGCAGGGTAAATGGCAAGTGGTCCGCGGTAGGCTTGCGTTTGAACTTAGGCCAACAACTTACCGAACTTGGCGAATACCAAGAAGTTGTTTGTACTACTTCCATTTTGCTGAAATGGATATGCTGTTTGTTGCCAATACGCACTTTGTTGCCAAGATATGCTCTCAGATTCCTCGTGCTTAATGTAGTATTGCCAATTCTAAATGGCCAGGTTTTTTCCAACCCGGAAAAGCTTGAGATTCGATTCAAGAAGACCCCAAAACAGTCAGATTAAGCATGGTCCGCTAAATACACGTACATATATATATATATATACACCTATACATCTGTGGTCCAGCCCCCCAACCCCGCCCTCCCCTCCCCGCCCCCCCAATCCCCCCTCCCCCCTTTCCCCCTGTGGCATGATGGGTGGGTGTCATATGAACAGATTATGAACATGAAATGTATATCCAATGGTTGTCAGGGGCCCCCCAAAGAGGGACCGCCCAAACAAATGAAACCTATTAGTCTCGGCCTTCATAGTCGCTCTTCGCCTGTTGGGATTGGGGAATCGGCCCCTATTGGGGGCCCTTGACAACCATAACAATCACCCTGAAATGGGAAGACAGCTTCTGCTCCAGCGCAACAACAATTTATGAACATGAAATGCCGCCGCCTCCCCCCGGCCCCCAACCCCCCCATTTGTTCAGTTACTCCCTGGTACACAAAAGAACTCCCAGTCGCTCATTTGAAAAGACTGACTAACATCTACCCTGCAAGAGGGATTATGAGAGTTGAAAGGAATCAACAAACTGCCTCGAAGATTGACGGCCCAATGCCGCCCCCTCCCCTCCCGGCTCCCCCAATCCCCCCTATAACATGTTGGGGCTTCACCCCCAGGGGCAAACGAACCGCCGGGGCCTGAGACTGGTGAACTGCGCCAACGCCGCCTTGGCGCCTCCAAGCCCCGAGCTTAGCGCGGAGCAGCTCTGTGCGCTGCCCAGCAGCGCGCTTAGCGCCATGCTGCTCTGTGACTGGGATCAAACTCCTCTCGTCGTTGGTGTGTTTGGTTTAATTTACTTTAGTTTAGTTGAATTGGATTTAGTTTGGTTTGGTTTGGTTTGGTTTGGTTTGGTTGTTTGTTTGTTTGTTTGTTTGTTTGTTTGTTTGTTTGTTTGCATTGTGTTGTTTGCTTGTTGGTTTCATTGTTTGATTGTTCATTGGTTTGCATGTATGATTTTTGCGTGTGTGCTTTGTTTGCTTGGAGGGCTCAGGATCATCAATCAGTCGTGGTTGTGTGTCCCGTTGGCTTTATTCTGTAATCGCTTTCAAGTGACCTTAAAATCATTTCGTTGCCAAGCGGCCCCGCAGGGGGCCGATTCCTCAATCCCAGTAGGGTCTATGTTAGCGACTAAGCCGTTTTTTTTCCTGGCTAGTACCGTGGATCGTTTCACCCATGAGTTCATCTCGCGGATTCCGCGGATTCCGCGACATGATTTCGCCAGCAGGGCTTTGGGTTACGGAGTTGGGGTCCCGGTGATAAATTCCTCAGCCGGGGGCACCTGGGATCCGATGCTTGGAGTTGATGGACGCATCGGGTGACGCCTAGCTTGGATCGGTTTGGATCGGTGGCTTGGTGGTTTGGAGTTGGGTTTGGTCCCTGGTTCTTGAGCATAAGTGGGAAGCCCGAAACCGCTCCTCAACCAACCGCCAATCCAAATCTCCAAACTACAAACCAAGGGCGGAAGCTGAAGAAAGCCTGGGTAGAAAAACAATATTGACGGTCATTGTACCCGCGCATCGGTCGCGAAAACCCCAAGCCTGGCATATCGGACATGGGGCAACTCCCATTTGGGGGGTGGTCTTTGTTGAGGTTACCCGCCTTGTGTTGCCACACTCTCTCTTTTTTGTTTGTTTTTTCTTTGGGGGGGCAACAAGGACACACCCAGTTGTCACTGGTACTTTGGTGAGTGCTCCCAAAGCTGAAACTCTTGAGGGTTAATAGTAAGGGCCATATCATCCTTTGCAACCGCGGTAGTAGAACCAAAAGTCAATGGGTTTCGGGGGCTGCTCATGTGTGATTTTAAGAGTACAGCGGGTTCAAAATGTTTTTTTCACATGGTATCTGACAGATGAATGGTCCCTTGAGAGGAAACTGATCTTTTGGTTGCCTGTTCCTTACACAATGCATGTTGCCCCATTGAAAACCACCTCCACCAGCTGTTTGAAAGGTTTTCTGCAAGCAAGTTTTACACGTCAGCAGACACATGTTTGAATTTTCAGTTTCTCACTAGGACATGGAATTCAGATTTTGTTTGGGCATATTCCTGAAATATGATTTGTGGTTGTGTTTTTTAAGGAACCCTGCCCAACTATCTCGGGCCCATTTTTCAATTGGCGCCTCTTTCCACGACAGTTTACGGGCGGATGTTCAAGCCATGTTCAACAGTTACCCTCCTGCTTTTTTGACGGTTCTTGTTTTATTTATTTGAGGGAAATAGGCACTTTTGAGAAATTGTTTGAAGGTGTTTGAGAGTAAGAACCACTTACTTGTGTGGGTTCCCCTTTGCAAAATAAACCCACTCTTTAAACAGTATTGGAAGGGAGCCCTGTTGGGAGTTGGTTGAGCCCATGTTGAACCCATTTTGGTTGAACCTCACTTGGGAGTGGTGTGATGGCCAAACGTTTACGCTTGTTTTGGCCAATGGTAGTGGCAAAGTAGGTTATAGCGCCATGTTCTGTGATACCAACGGAATCCCCTGTAAAGTAATAAAGTAGTCCTGTGGATGGCTGTTGGTATATTACAGAAAAGGCAATTTTCGCCAACCATGGCTAATCCACTCCGGAAGTCCGTAAATTGTGGACATGAGTCGGAGACAATCCCCGTGCCATTGATCCGGTGCAAGGTTGTTCGGACCAGCGTGTGCAAGTTTTTCGGGGTCACTCACGTATTTGTCACCCACTATCCGGCAACAGGACAACCCGAAAGGCCAGCCAGCAAGCAGGCCAAGTCCGTGTTGCACTAAGCCAGTCCAAGATTCCAAGCCGGCAACAGGACCAAACTGTGAGAACCACCTTCGTCCAGTTCTTTCAACGGGTTTCTCCATGTATCGCATCGGTCGTTTTTAGGTGTGTTTTCTATCCACCCACCAGACAGCGGGAATCTCGGAAGCTCAGTCCCTATTTGTTTTCCCCCTAAAAAGGGCCGCACACACCGGCCTGCGGACCCCGGAGGTTGAAAAAGCTTGGCAGATGTTCGTTTGGGGCGTTCCCCCCTCAAAAGGGAAGGACCCCCTCTAAGCTGTCTTCTCCCAAACCAGTTTGTATTCTAGAGCAGACATGTATGGACTTAGGCAGCACTCAAGAAACAAACTTAGAGAACACTAAAGACCCGAACTTCATATTTTAACTCTGAGGACCTCACTTTTTCCCCGGCCCCGAAAACGGAACGGACAAACAGGCGGACGGCCTCATTCGGCGCCTTCCTTCGTTGCGGCTTTTCCGTCCGCTTCGGACGAGAGAAACGAACGAGGCGAGAAGTACGTGAGGCCCAAGGACCGGGTGCTGGTCTTGGGCGCCTCCGGCGGCGTCGGGTGCCACCTGGCGCCTTCGGTTTCGCCGTCGGCGTTCGGGGAAGCGTTGGCGGAAGCCTTGGGGTGGGTCCCAAGAGAACTATTGTGATAGTGTACTTACTAAGTTGGTTGAGCATCCAAGTAATTAGTACCGGAAAAGGGGGGAATCTTCTTGGGTCCACCTTGTCGAACTAAAAGGATCAATAGGCTTCCACTCGCAGAGGTTTGCAGGGAATCGATCTGTCATCATCTCCCAGCAAACGAAAAACCAACAAATGGAGGTCCAGGGTGAGTGTTTCTCCCCGGGTTGCCACCCACCTTTCTGTCAGCTTCCATGGAGGGACGGTACACCAAAAGCTAACCGGAAACCGCCCGATTTGACTCGACAACCCGAGCGAGCGACTCACGACTTGGTGGCTCCCTGCCATCCGATTCCTTAGCCAGATCTTTTTAGTGTTTAGCGGTTTCCGAATTTAACCCACGAAAAGTTTTATCAACTTTTAGATTTGATTCGGGGGGAGAAAAGGAAAAACACACACAACAAACACATGAGTCCCTTTTCGCGGATCAGAAATCGGGCCGACTCAGGTGCAGATGCTGAAGCCCAAGGGCGCCAGCTACGTGGCGGCGGTGAGCTCCCAGGAGCTGCTGCTGGCCAGGACCTTGGCGGCACCCCACCGCGGGGAAATCCGAAACCCGCGGGTCATGAGTCACACTAGGAGAAATTGGAGGGGGGACAATCTTGCCGTAAAATCACCGGGTTCGGATCTTTGCCTTGGTAATTCTTTACATGGTTCTGTGTAGACCGTTTCAACGCCGGATTCATCAACCCCTATCAGTAGGGGGGGTGTCCCTGGACGTGGGGAATTAGACGCCACTTTTGGGGGGGCCTCCAAAACCCCTCCATGAATAAACTGGGGTTTGTTAATCCGGGGTCAACATTGTGCAGCATGAGCAGATGGTCCAACCAGCAATGGATCCCAATCGTTTCGAAGTGGTGCGGTTTTTTGTCCACAGTTCAGCCCGTTTCTTGAGTTGTTGGCTAGGGACACCAACTGGAAAATTGCTTTGCCCCAAATTGGGGGGGGGGGGGGGTATCCTTTGGTCATTATTTGGGTTTTCGAACATACACGTCAGAATGGCGGGGCATCTTAGTCGGAATCCACCAAATTGGTTCAGAGAAGCAAAGCCAAACACCATGTGGGAACATGGCGCATAATTTTCACGCATCCCGGACGGTTTGGATGGAGATTCATGGCCAGCCACCTTTGAGGAAGGATTGTAGCCACATGAGCAAGCAGCCAAAAGGGGTATGGTCAAACATGTCTGCTCACTTGGCGAGCTCACAGATTCCCGGGTGCGAGAGGAACGCCAATGTACTTGGATGTTCGTCGCCAAGGTAGATTTTTGCGGTTGGCCGCCTGGGGTATAGCCCACGAATAACTCGGTGCTTGAAATGGGATCCACCAAAAAAACATGGTAGGAGAGTATCCCATACCTTCCTGCAAGTTGCGTCGATACAATGTCGGTGAGTTGGGGCCACTTTCGGGTGGCCAAGAGAGCCCCCTCCGAAGTGATAAACTGCAGTGATGGGGAATCCCAGCTTGGCAGCATGGAACGCCTGATGTTAACCGAATGATGTCACGGTCATCTACTTGGGTTCTTGCTTTTATAGGTAACAAGGGGTCCAACCTCAGTTAGGTATGTGCGCCAGCATGCATACCCAGAATCCAGCATGCATACCCAGGAAATGACCGTTCCGGGTGTTGGGAATGAACCGGTTTGGGGAATCTCTTAAAGGAACCCACAGGGGATGGTTTTCTAGGGGTCAGTCCAACTCGCTCCCTGAGAACCAGCAAGAAAAGGGGCCAAAGAAGGCGGCACCTCTGAGGGTTTGGGCGTGGACCGTGTGGTGGACTACCAGAAGGAGAAGTGGCGGCTCGGTTGAAAACTCGCGGGGGACTCCGAGGGGAGTGGGTTGGTGGACCTTTTTGTTTCTTCCCCCGAACGGTCTACTCAAAAATATGGGATCCACCTAAAGAACACGCATCAACGGTTTGGTTTCCAAATGGTCTACTCAAACATCTGGGATCCATCCAACAAAAAACGCATCAATGGTTCGGTCTAGAGTCTAGTTCAAAGTTCAACAGGTCCGACTGGATCTCAAAAAAAATAACTTCCCCGATCATCCCAGGGATCCGCTTTTTTCGCCCATTTAGAGGATCCGCCGGCAAGACCTGAACTGTGACTTGCCTCCGAAGACCAACCAGAACTTGGTGGCTCCCAGCCATCCGGTCCCTTCGCCTTTTAGCTTTTGAGTGTTTAGTATCTTCGTAGTTTCCTTTTAACCCACTAAAAGCTAGTCACTTTTCGCGGGGGATCAGACATCGGGCAGCCCAGAGAACTGAGGTCCAGCATGAATTTCGATCTTTTTACCGCGGCCAGGTGTTTGAATCTAAGACCCAGAGTTAAACAGGGGTCCCTATATTTCCCTTGGCGGTTTTAAACATCGCCTTTCCGGCCCATGCAAAGTGAGTGTCCCTTGCTGAGGGTGATGTTCTAATGGGAAATATAGGGAGCCCTGTTAACACCAATTGGGGTTATATAGTTTGTTCCGCACAGAGCTCTTTCGGTTTGGGCCCCAATGGGGAATCAATGGAACACCAGGAGAACCCAGGTTCGGGTGAGGCTTCTATCCGATTCGATGAAACATCAGGAAATTCAGGAAACTCCCCCATGTGTCTATTGGTGCTTGTGTTGAGCGTGCCCTTCTTGGATTCTGTGAAAGGGTAACTTCAGGAGAACCTTATTTTGTTTTCGGTCCTCTATTGGAAGACACACCCCACAGCAGGTTCTTCTTGTGATTTTAGGGGCAACTTTACCCTTTGTTGTGAGAGGGGAGGGGGAAAAAGTAAAAACCACACCCACACCCACACACCCCTTCTTTGGGGGTGCTTTTTGGGAGAAGCCAAAAGGACCCGCCCAAGTCCATTTTTGGGGCCTCCGAATTTCGCAAACCACCCGCCCAAGAAGTGCGGGTTCCCGAGACCTGCAGGTGGGAGATCCCCGAGTTCTGCGAGTCGCCCTTCGACCTGGTGGTGGACTTGGTGGGCACCAAGGAACGACGGCTCGATGGGAGTCGCTGTTAACAGAAATGCAGAGTAAGGTGGTTGCCAACATAACGCCTATTCAGATGTCTTGGGCTACCTTCCATGTCCATTCTTTCAGGGATCCGAATCTTTTCAGGAAACCATCAAAAACTCAGGGAAACAGCTGGTTTTTGAAAGGAACGATGGTTGATGGTTGAAAAGAATGGGGAATCAACCCCTAGAGTTGTGAGTCGTGGGTTTCGTTGCGCGCACCTTGCTCAAGTGGGAAGAGCCAACCAGGAGTCTCCTTCTGACCCTGCAAAAGTTGGGTGTTCACCCAAAACTAACAGTTGTGCCCCCATGATGTGAGGGTCGTGGAGACTCCAGGAGTTTTCTTTCTTTGCGGTGCGCCTTTTTGTTGAAAGCCCATGTGGAGTCAAAACCAATCGCAGAAAACACATGCGATTTCCGAGCGGGGGCGCATCCTGTTTCTTTTCCCTCTTGTGCTTGGATCCTTAGGAGACCATCCCGGCCTTGAATCCACTGAATTTTATAGCCTCACTCCCTGAGTTTCTTTGGAGTTTCGTTATTGGGGAGGACCATTTTGGTGGCCGAAAAGTGCGGCGACTTTTTTGGGCCACTTGATCAGAAGTGGCGTCTTCGGAGAATCCCCAACCGGTTTGCGCACCGCGGAGCGCCGCAAGCTCGGCATGGCCTCCACCAGCCTGAATTTCGTGCCGGGGGTATCTTCACTGTTGGCATGGTGTAAGGCTTTTAGTTGTTGGGGGTTCTGTTCATTCCCCAGATAGCTGAACGCTATAGGGCTTCTAACTTCTCTGTTAAAGAGGGACAAGTGATTTGCGAGAATGACGGGCTAGTGCTTGGGGGCCGTGCAGTTTGGGTGGTGTGGGCGCTGTTTGGGGGTGCTGTCTGGGGTGCTGTTTGAGGTGCTGGTGTTTGTGCAGGCGCACTTTTGCAATAATTTTTGGAAGATTGACGGTAGGGTGCTAGGGGACATGCAATTCGGGGTGCTGGTGCAGGTGGGATATCGTTCAGGGTGCTGTTTGGGGTGCTGGTGACGGTGCGGGCGCATTTTGCGAGATTGACGGCCGGGTGCTTTGCGGGAGCTGTTTGAGGGTGCTGTTCGTGGTGACGGTGCAGGCGCATGTTGTGAGATGAACGGCCGGGTGCTCTTCGGGGGGTGCTGTTACTTTTACAGGTGCTGGATGATTTTGCTGTCGGGGGTCTAGGTGCGTGTGTTTTTGTGTAGGGGCTGCATAAGAATACAGTTTTTGCGACCATGCCAAGGGTTGCAAAGGTATTTCCACGGCAATTTGCAGCTTCAGGGCAAATGGGCCCAATGTTTATACTCTGGGGGGCAAGCCTAGGGATCCTTCTGTGGATTCCTAGGATCCCCTTGCCATGGTCATCTAGAGTCTACTTTGCCCCATATTAAAAAGAAGAAACGCCAGCGAGGGAGGTTGCAAAGTAGACCGCAAATCAACACGGAACCTAACAAGGGCATTCCCAAAAGGACATTCCTTTTAGAACTTGTGGTTTGTCAGGTTCCATGTCAATCTGCTGGCAAAAGTGTATGCGGCAGGTGTCCTTATGAATGCCGTAGTCCCCACGCATAAAATCCTCGACGTGTTCAGGACTGGGGGTTACAAAATCCACTTCCACCGGCACCAGTTGGAACGGATGAAGCCTGATTGGAATGCTGGTTGATAAGCCATCCCAGCTGGTGCGAAGTGGATTTTGTGCATCCACAGTACCTCTTAGACATTTTAGATTACAGTTTCGAGTTGGATCTTGACACATCCCGCCAGAAGTTCTTGCAGAACAGGCTCACGTGTTCAACCAGAGGGCATATGTTTTTAGTCCAGCCCCGAGGCTTGAAAGAAACCAAGGGGAGGTTGTTCAAAGCTTTCTGCTTGAGATGTTACAATGTTGAAACAGCGCTCAGTGCCAAGGTTGGAGCCGTACTGAAAGGAGCAGGGTACTTAGGAAGTGGCTAGTAAGCCTGCTTATAGCACACTTGGGAGAGACTTATAGCCATGGGTAGCCTGGTTACTACAAGGCTTGCAAGCCACTTACGAGCACAATGCCAACTTAACTAGGTCCTCTAGTAGTGCCCTTTTACCCTTTTTCGGGGGAGGGTTGCCCTGCTAAAATAGAGTACAGAGAAAAAGGGTACCCTTATTCTAACCTCTCTAATGGAGGACCTAGTTAAGTAGGGAGTGGAACAATGGAACCTATGGAACAACCGATTTTGCATCGTCTGGAGCTATCTGACCAAACACCGCCGCTCGCTGCTGTTTCGCCATTCGCCTCAGGAGGTCTGGAAGACGGCCGCCAGCTCCAAGGCCGTGAAGAGCGGGTACCAGCAGGGTCGCTACCCACTTGCAACCAGTGCACAAAAAAGCGAAGAATAAGCGCCGGGCGCCCGTGTTTTTGTTCTACAGAAAAAAAAGGGTACCAAATCATTCTAACCCCTCTGCTGGAGGACCTAGGCTCTCTTGTTTGTTTTTCCTTGTTTGTTTTAATCAAGTTAACAAAGGTTTGAACGTAGAAATCGATTCCTCCAACAAGAAAAGGGCAAGCTTTTGTGGGAGGGTGTTCAATTGGCAATACTTCAATTGGCAATACTTCAAAAGGGCCAAATCTAAGTTGCGTTGTTTTAGGAGCAGGAGCAACACGTGTCCGGGCGCTTTTCTCTGCGCTAGGCTATGTGACCACTGTTGGGGACACGCCATATATGACGGCGAAGCACTGGTGGCATATCTTCGGCATCATGTACGACTCTTGGATGCAGCGCGTTGCCGTTGCCCGTTCTTCTTCTTTATTTTGCTAGCGGCAAAATATGTTCCCAGTTGCCCAGTAATGCCCAGTGTTTTTTTTTTTGGAAGGGTGACCCTTTAAAGTCAACCAACCGAAAAAGGGTGCCCCTTTTTTCCCATGGCATCTGAGCGTTGAACAGCTTGGGGTCCTGAAAATAAACATGGCTGTGGGTCAAAACCAAAGGACCATTTTGGGGTAGGTGCACCACCCATTTTAGTCTATTTTAGTGGGGATTGGCAACCACCCCAACCCCAACCAAACCACCCAGCCAACAGAACCCAACAGACGCCATTCGGCCGAAGGACATGCAAGCCCACTCGTGCTGGACGAGCATTGCGCGCTCGAACCCCAAGTGGATCTACCACCTGGGCTTGGAGCCGAAGGGCAACCTGGAGCGACTGCTCAAGCTGGCAGAGACGGGCGTCCAGGCCTCAGGTTCTCAGAGGGGGGAAAGGATGATCTTGGTCATGGGCATTTCGATGTGTGTGTGTGTGTCATAGTTGGGGTTCGAAATTAGTGGTTAGCTATTGGCTTCCCGTCAAAACAACAAAAAAACAACAACACACACACACAAACCCAAGAGCCAACAGAAAACGCCGGGTGCACGGCGTCCAGCTCTTGAGGGATTCGATATTTACAGGGAAGTCAAAAGGACGCCGCGAGCTTTTTTTGGGGGCCGAATCATGTTTTGAGGAACAAGTCGGCAACTGAACTTCCCCTTTTGGAAGTTTTGAACGCTCACTTTTTGGGGGCTTCATAACTTGACCATTCACCAAGTATCCTCAAAACATGAGCTCCCAAGTGGGTCATGTTGTAGGCTTGTTCTCCTTGTCACCCCTGACTGAATGGCTCAAGCGGCGAGGTGCAAACAAAACTTTTCGGTGACCAGGGGCTCGAGGATCTCGGGTTCCTTGCGGATAACATGATCGGTTTAGACTATTTTAGAAGTCTCTCAGATCTCTCGGCCTAAAGATGGAGGGCCATGGAAAGCGCCTTGCTTTTTTTTTCTTCCCCATGAAGCCTATCAACCCAGCAAATGCCTCGCGGGGCGCCTTTTTTTCTTTGGGGGTGGTCAAGATGTCCGCCTAGGGGAAATTTCGGAGTATCCTGCCCACTCTGAAGGCGAGCCATTGCGAGCCAGTGACAAGTTTTCAGTGGGCCATCAAGGACCATGAGGGTTGAAGTCAGAAGCAGTTGGCAAAAGCAGTCGGCAAAAACACTCCTCGTACTGCAGGTGCATTTTTGCTGTATCCTTTGAAGAATCCAAGACAGCACCCAACCCGCCCTTCCCTCGAAAACCCGCCTCTAACACGTTTTTGGCGTTTCGTTAGGAGCTGAAGCCGGGTTCTAACCCTGAACAACAAGTATCCTCCAAAATGCTAGGGGTTGATTCCCCTCCCAGTCTTTTTACTTATTCTGGGACAAAAAGCGACGGTCGCGTTTGGTGTGTGATACGATGAGTCGGCATTTGGCTTAGGAGCTGAAGCCTGTACTGGACTCCGTCCACAGCTTCGACGCGGAGTCGGTGAAGAAAGCCTTCCAAATCCAGAAGGGCAAGCACGCCCACGGCCGCCTCGCGGAAGAGTTCGGTGTCGCTTCTTTTTCGCCGGACGGAGCGGATCCGTGGCTTCGAACGTTCGTGTGCAAGGCAAAGAGAAATGGTCGGGATTCAGGTGGAAAATTCGGGGCGCCTTTAAAGGGATGATAGCAATTGAAGGAGAAACATGTGTAAGCCTGAAGCGCCCAACGCGGCAAAACGCTCGAATGACTGCTTTCTGCTCGACCCCCCAAGAAACGCTCGACGCCCAACAAAAACGCCCAATCAATTCCCCTTGTTCCATCCGGAGGAAGGCGAGCAATTGCTAGGTTTGTTTGACTTGCGCTCGTTTGCGGATATTGCGGATTGCACTTGAATTTCTGCGCGCTCCATTCGGCGACCGGCCATCTTGGAGGACCGATCAGCTCGGTTTTTGGGACAACGCTCGAAGCATGAAAAGCGTACGTTTTCCATGTGTTGGTGCGTTTGGGCTCAGGGCGTCCGGGCTGGGGACGACACAATTTCCCAACAAGTCGTGCTTTTGACCTTCTTGGCCGAGTGTGGATCCATTGTGAAGGTCCAAGGCTACTTGAACATCTATCCATTAGTGAGGGGGCTTTGGTCGTCAGGGCTGGAGACTTGGGGTTGCAATAGAGTTTGGCCACTTGGGCAACCCAACACTGACCAAAACAATGATGTTGGAATCATGAGGCTAGCAGCCAGTGCTCAGTTGAAACATGCTGAAGCCACACTGCACACATTAGGTCAATCCAGGGCCAGGATTCTGCTCTGGCCCTGGCCACAAAGCCTATTGCAATGTTGTGCAAGTTCAATCTTCAGAGCAGAAGTTACTTTGCCCAAAGTATGTGCTGTTGCATGGCTGACATGCGCGAAGACATGCATGACAAACATGCAAATGACTTTTGCCACAAGGCTGAATCCTGGCCCTGGCCTTGGCCTATTGACATGTAAGCTTCGTGTTAGGTAGTGGGCTGGATTTCAGCCTAGCAAACAAGTTAGTGGAAACAGCATGCATGTGTTAAGAGCTCCCAATGGTGTAGCCGAAAGGTCTTCCTAAGGCCACGTGGGCTCTCCTGGCAGGGAAGGTAGTCTCATGTTGCTCCCATTGCAGTTGCAACTCTGTCACTGGCCCCCTTGCCCCCAGTTTTGGCTGAGGCCCTGAGACTGAGGTTCAGACTAAGGTTCCGGCACTTCATCCAAGGCAACGCTTACTTGATAATCCTTAAACAATCTAGAGCCCCCGCCTTCTTTTTTAATTAATGGAGCTGCTTGTTCATCAAGGTGTGCAAGAGTGGGGGGGGAGTGTGGGAAGGGACGCACACACAAAACGGATGCAATGTTGCACCTTCTTAAAGTTCAATAAATCCCTTCTTCCCAGAAAGAGTAATGTCATGCACTACTTGGGTGTTGGCCACTCTCAGTTCGACATTACTTCATCTGAGGAAATAACATCAAAACTAGCACAACACACCAAATCACCTACAACTTCATCAGAACCAGGAGAGTAGGTCTCATCAAATCAGAGTCTATCAAACTATGCAAATAACAGGTTTTACATTGGTGCTTTCCATTCACATTGCCTTACAGGCTTGATTCCGCAAAACACGTATCTAATAGATAGTTCTAAGCATATTATGACGATATGAGAACTATTTAGTGGCACAAGTAGTGTTGGTAAGGTTGCTCAGTTTTGGTTTCAGCGTGATTTCACTCAATATTCGTTGCACAGGTCCTGTGTGTCTGTGTGTGCGACGGTGCACTTTTGTATTGTAGGGTTGCTTGGAGAGGGGCCAATGTTTGGGCCGGCTCAATGGGCACCAAGGACCTGTCAGGCACCCACTAAGGACTGTTGCTGGCTGCTGGAAGGTAGAGGCAGGGCTTAAAAACTAGGGCCCCGCCGAAAGGTGGTAAGCGCCGAAAGGTGTAGGACCCTTCTTTAATAGAACCCCGCTGAATAAGCGCAGGACCCCTCTGTTTGCGCATGGTGGGCGTGCTCTATCAGGCAAGGTGGGGCAGGGTGGTGGCTAAGGGATATTTGACCTCCGTGTTTTGACTGACTGTCATCCCACACATGCACTGACACACTGTCCATACTAAGGTATGTAACGTAGGTATGTCTGCAGTGTGTGCATGCATGCATGTATGTATGTATATATGTATGTATGAACGCATGAGCGAATGAATGAATATATGTATGTATGTCTGTATGTGTGTGTATGCATGTATGGTATGTAGGTGTGTGATGCCATGTAATGCAGTGCAATGATGTACTGTGATGTAATGCAACCAAATGTAATGTAACGAAATGTAATGTAATGTAATGCATCGTCATGTAATGTAATGTGCTGTAATGTGATGTAATGTACTGTCATGTGTGTATTCGTACATGTGTGGTTGTGTGTGTATGATGTCTGCACGTGTGTGTGTGTGTGTGCATGTATGTATGTGTGTCTGTATGTATGTACTTAATGTATGTGTGTATGTGTGTATGTATGTATGTATGTATGTATGTATGTATGTATGTATGTATGTATGTATGTATGTATGTATGTATGTATGTATGTATGTATGTATGTATGTATGTATGTGTGTGTACTGGCCTGCTTGGTGTTGAAACTTTTGGGCTTGTTTAGGGTTGAGGGTTGTCGGCTGCACCATATTGGGGGGCCTGTTCAGGGATTGATGGAGGACTCGGCGTGAACCTCATTTTCCAATGCCCCATTTTTTGATGTTCACTGTGGGCAGGGGCCAAGGGGCCAGCAGCTGAGCTCGCAGGACTGCTCTCTCGGACGGCTTGTTAAGTGTTTGCCACAAACCACATTTGCGCATGTTCATTTTCATCTTTCATGTTGCATTGTTTGGAACGGACATAGGGTAGTGTCAAGCCACAGCCTCAATCAAGGGACCATGCTGGGAGTTAAGGTCCTGAAGTTCTCATGGAAATCTGGGTTCCACTCTTTCCTCACTAACTGTCCCTGCTAGTAGGGGCAAAGCAAGATGTGGGGCTAAAGGACAGGCTGAGTTTGTTTGACGCGCTCAACCGCCCTGAGTGTGTTGGGGCCCCTCATAATGCACCGCAAGGGCAAGTGGAGGTCAACAAAGACCGGTGTGAGCGGGTGTTGGAATGGTGACTGCTGCAAATGTATCTGCGTGTGACGCGAAGCCATTTGCTTCCGCATGCCAGTCACCTCAGCTGACTTATCTTGAGCCAGCTCACGTTGAGCCCAAACTGCCTGACTGACCCGGTTGTGATCATTTCACCCCACTCAACAGTGCAAATAAGCAAGTCAACGTGTGTCGATATGTGTGTATATATATATACATATCTCTGTGTGTCAGCGTTTCTGTGTAGCGTTTGCGTGTAGCGTTTGGTACAAAGTCAGACTCTTCAAAATGGGCCTCACTAAAGTCACAGTTGGGGCCTGGACATTGATGGCCAAGATCCCTTGCTTCTGATTTTCAGCTCGGTGACTGACACTGGGGCACACCCCTCAACAGTTGGCTGTTAGTCAAGGTCCGTACAACTATTGGATCACAAATGGCAGGATTGCAGCATGTCCACCATTGCAGCATCTCACTCTCACACGCCAGCATTCTACTCATGGGCTTCTATAGGTTTTGGACGGTCTTGTCTGGCGCAGGTGCTTTTGTTCCTGCAGTGGGTGCAATGGCTGCACGGTCGTGTGCTAGAAGGAAAACGAGCGCTTTTGGTCAACTTGGACGAAACCAGCGTTACTCTGGCCATGCAGGACAGGCGAGGAAATTGCGTTGCCGCGCTTGGCGCTGCCGTGACGCACTGTGACCGGACAGATGTGCAGCCGCGTTTACCTCAGTTCATTATCAGCAGCACTAAGGTTCTGACCCAATCTCTTCTGCGTGAAGTGCTTCCTCACAAGCCTGCGTCAGTCCAAGTTACTAGGGGCGCCAGCGGCTGGCTGGAGCACAGCTGCACTGTGCTTGGTCCTCGACACATTGGCTGATGAACTTGCAGCTTGACCAGGGTTAGATGCGGCCTCTTCTCACATCTATCGCCGGCAAGTTGGGGCTTTTCATGTGCTTGGTTCCGCCGCAATTGACAGCGGTCCTGCAGCCTCTAGATGTGGGGGCGTTTGCTGGGTATAAGCGCTTTGTTGCTGAGCCAGCGCCGTAGGTCGCGCTGCGGCCGTGCGTGTTCTTTTTGAAGCTTGCGCCGCGTGTCTCAGTAGCAAGCCTTGGAGATCTATCTTCTCAAGGTTGGGCTTGCTCCGCTCCGCCAAGACTGCCGCCAAGACTGACTTCTATTCCCAGTTGGCTTGCCTTCTATTCCCTCAGAGTGCCTGGCTTCGCAAGAAATGCAACCGCTATCCTAAAGATCGGCTGCGTCGGTTGGATTGGCTTCCTGTGAAAGGCAGGGCCCAGGTGGCCTTGCAGTGTGGCACTGTGAGGGCCTTGGGCGGTCATGCTTAAAACATTGTGTGGATGGGTGTTTATTTGTGGCATGACTTGAGAAAACGACTGTCAGGGTCTTCCTGTGACATCCTTCCGGCATGGTTGTGTTTTGAATTTTGAACCTCTTTGTGTGACAAACCTTGACGCACGTTTGCATTGTCCCTGACAGACCTTGAATGAGAAGCTGCCGCGCCTTCGGCAGCAACGCAAAGAAGCGAAGGCAGAAGGGCAAGGCTATTTTTGTTGACCCGACCTTGGGGGCGGCAGGCCCAAAGTGTTGTGCTTCCCACCTTGGCTTTGGGCTGGCTTGGCGGGCTGGCAGGCCAGGGCCTCAGCTGCAACCAGCCGCAGCCGCTTGAGGGCTTCCAAAAACTTGGTGCTTCGCGCCAGCAAGGGTTGGGCGCGTCAGCTTTGCTTTGGTGGCGCCGGCGCAGGTGCCAGATGCAAACCAGTTTGCTTTGAGGACGACTCCTGCTTTGGGGCTAGGGATTCGTTTGCCCGTGCTACCCCCCCAACCCCCCCACAAGCAATGTTGTGCTGGGCTGGCTCTTGCCTGCGCGTGTTTGGCTCCATTTTTGTTTGGTAGGGGCAGGGGGAAGGGTGGGAGCAAGGGGAAGGGCAACTGTTCTTGAAATGTTTGTTTGGGTGTTGTGTTGCAAGTGTAACAGGGGGAGCAACAGAGCGCAGTGCAGTTAGCCGGCTGCTTCGCGCCAGAACTGGGGGGCTTGCTTCTTTTTACGAATTTGGGAGCTTTACATTGAAAAGTGGGAGAGCAACCGATCAACCTTACAAGCAAAGGAAGGAAAGAGAAAGAACTGTTGGTTGCACGGTTGCTCTCCCAATTTTTGCAACGGCAGCCGTGTTTGGTTGTGAAAGCCCGCAGAAGGAGCGCGCGAGGGTTTGTCAGGGGTTGCTCTTTCTGGCTGAGAGGTGGCCCACGTTACGGAACTCTGGTTTTGCCAGTTTACGTGTGGGGCCCGCAGTCACATTCGGCCAGGGCCAGAGCAGAATCCTGGCCCTGGATTGACCTAATTTGTGCAGTGTGGCTTCAGCATGTTTCAACTGAGCACTGGCTGCCAGACGCATGATTCCAACATGATTTTTTAAGCTCCCAGCCCTGGTGACCAAACCCCCTCTCCAATGGACAGATGTTCTTTGCCAAGTTAGTGGTTGGCCAGCTGGGCTATTGCGCGCTAACAAGGTTAAACACCATGGCTTAATTCGGTTCCTAACAACTTACTTGGCCGAAGATCCAGGTAGCCTTTTCCTATGGCCGTCCCCAGTTACTGGGTCTTTTGGGGAAGCACAAGCGTGTCCCCTACCACACTAGTCCCAATACCCTAAACAAGTTATGACCTTCCCCACCGGAAAGAAGAAGGAGGCCGGGTTGGGCCAACCGCTCGTTAAATCATCTTTTTTTTTGGGGGGGCTCCCCCTTGCTCTTATTCAACGCATTGTTTGTTTAGGGTCGAAGACACTGTTTAATGTTGACCCCGGATGAATACACCCTTTTTTTAAAGAAAAATGATACAGTGATGAACCCCACTAAAACTACCCGTTTTGCTTGCATGGCAATTGTCACAGCCGCAGCTGCCCGGCCAAAGCTTTAGCTCTGCCCATGTTGCGGTCTGTCGGAGGTGCCTGTTTTGGGTGGTTTTTGAAGGGAAACCCAGGGGTTGAAGTAGGGGGCTCCCCTATTTTGAGGCAAAGCCTGTTCACTTAACTGCTATTGGGTTGGATCGTTAGACTTGAACTTTTGAGAAATCAAGGGGCTTTCCATTCAACCCCAAAAAGTTAAACTTTTTGCAGGGGGGTCAACAGCAACCCTGTTCAATCCCTTGGTTTTGTCGGCTCAGGCAAGGTGGTGATCCGAGTTGCCGACGAGGCCAAATGAGTCCGGCTTGCCTCGCTCCTTAGAGCTTCGAAGAAGCCTCGTGGGTTTGGGCGGTCGAAAATTTCCCACTACGCATACGTGGGGTACATCGAGTCTCGCGTTTGGCTTCTTCACGACTGGGAGGCCAAAAGGGGATGGGCAAAATGTGTTTTCCCCCAGGCCATGGGGCGCATGGGGCTGATTTTCTCTGCCGGGAGTCCGGGAGTCCGGATTTTCTGCGGCGTCCTTTGGAACTCATGCTGACTCATGCCACATGTGTGTGTGTGTGCGCGTTGTTTTTGTGGGGCAACATGTTGGTTGTGTTTTTTGTTTAAAGTGAAACCAAACAGCTCACCGAAATCCATTTTGGGGACCATGAGACAATCTAAAAAAACCTTACTTCTATAAACTTGACTAAATCTGGTTTCCAAGTACGCCACAACCCCATTGTACTGATTCAGGCCGCTCTAGTGGCAACCATGGTGCAATCTCTTGTGACGCTTGAGACATGCATGCAAATCTATATGCAGTCCCCTGCGGGCCAACTTAGTTGCATGGTAGTGAAATACATGAAATCCCCCCTTTTCTGTTTTTCAGACATGGTGGCAAAAGTAGCTACTCTCGAACCGGTAGGATTCCGGTTGACGGGGACCAGGACAACATGACCGTTTGGAAACGATGGCAGGGCCAAATTGACGGCGCTTCCGCAGCGGAAAGCATGCCGAAGTCCAAACCCGGTCCGCCCAATGTGAGCAGAGCGCTGGTTGTAGACCTTACCCGACAGGGGTCAAAGACCCCGTTCGCCAAGAAATGGGTTGAAGGTGATTTCGCAATTTTCTTGACAAAAAATGGGTTGAAGGTGATTTTTGCAATTTTCTTGACCCCTGGGGTGTTTAAGCATCCGACTTCGAAGGAACGCGGGTAAAGGTGCTGGGCGGTCCTGGGGCTTGTTCCAGAAGCGGGGGCAGCGCTGAAGGCCAAGCACATGCTTTAATGTTGGTGTCCATTTTGCGGGAAAAATCAGCAATATCCTGACTCAAGGCCTTATGGCTATGTTGTTTTTCAAGTAGGACCCCCTGACGCGAGATTGGTGGAGATCCCCAATGGAAAATCAGGTGCCGCGAATCTAAAGATCTTCTTTTTGACTTGGCAAAGGCTGAGGTGGCCCTGGCTAAGTTCTAACGAGCTCTCCTTACTTGGGGGATCCCGGGATAGCTGACCGTGTCACACGGAGGAGGCTTACCGAAAGTACAAAGGGATTCCAGGAATCCCGTTTTCCAGCTTGGGTGTGGGTCCTCGTTTTGATCGGTATTGCAAGGGAAGCCAAAAGAAAACTAAAGACTTGAGGGGACCAAATCCTATTTCAGGAAGCACCCGTTTGTGAAGCATACTTGGGTAACCCTGTAATAGGCGCCACTAAGGTGGCCTGTTCTTACTAACTTGGGGAATCAAACATCCCAGCATCCAAGTAGTAATTCGCCCACTTAGGGCCAGAGTACTGAGTAAGTGGTTCGTACGCCTGGTAACCCACAAAGCCATGGTTTTCGTCTCCCTTCCTGTGTTTTTTCATCAGGCTTGCCAAAAGAACTCACCTGACGTATCTTTGGCGTTGTTGTTTTTTGCCAAGGGATGTTTGGACTTTAAACTTTCTTTGCCAACTAATTTGGGCTTTCCTTTTTTTTTACCACTAACAGTTATTCACTTTTAGCAGAGCAGATTTCGCCACCGAGGTATCATACGAGCCACCCCTTTAGGATGGCACAGCTCCCCGGCCCCTCGCTCGCAGTCGCGTCCATTTCCGGGGCAATGGACCCGCGAAACAAAAAGTGGAGCCGCGCTTCGCGCTTCGAGGACCGCGATGGCCTGGTGTGCCTCAAACTGACCCCAGCGAATGCCAACTTGTACCGTTTCTTTTTTGGAAGGGAGGGTTCGGGACCCTACTAAAATAGACTGCAGAAAAAAGGGGGCCCTTATTCTAACCTCTCTACTGCAGGACCTAGTTATGATGGTTTCAGTTTTTGTTTCCCTATGCAGAGGCGCCATTGTGGGTGCCATGTTTTAAGCCAGCCATTTTGCAACTTGAATTTGCTAGCGGGGCAATCCCTTTGAAGCGCATATTTCAACAAACAACAACAGAGAAACACACATAAAACATATGTTCGTGATTGTTGCAAAGCCAATTTGGATGGGGAGCAGAATCGCGGGCACCCAACGGAAAAGAAATCGGAGCCGCTCCGGAGCCGCTTTTTGTGGCTATCGACTTAGAGGTTCTCCCGGAAAGAATCTGCATGTCCTATACAGGGATTCCGAGAATCACGGGCTGGCGGAGAGTTTTTGGATTCCTGATTTAAGGCGGTGGTATTGGGTAACAGTTAGTTGCTCGCCCCAGGTACCACAGGGACCGCTCCTGATTTATTGACTGGCCCAAGGCAAATCGAGCTTTTTGATTCCTGGTTTCAAGGCAAATCGACCCTTTGACCTTTTGGTTTCCCTAATTTGGTACATATTCAGTCAAGGTTCCAAAAGGTTAGTCTTTATTTCCAGGCCCGCTGGGCAACTGAGTTACATACCTGGCAATACCTTTGTAATTAGCCTTAGAGTCAGCTTTTGGCGGATCCTCAGATTCCCTTGGATACCTCGCCCTTTTGCAAGCGCTTCGATTTCCTTTCGGTTTTTTGCTCGCAGCAAGGGGATGCCACGGGTGGATGGCGGTTCCTGTCATATTGCGCGTATACGAAAAACCACCCAGGGCCCATGTGCAGCTAGATTCGATCATCGGTTGCCTTGTTCCCGTGTGTGTGTGTGTGTGATTTGAAGGGCTTTTCCCAGGTTGTTGTAAGGAGACACCACAAAGAATCCACAAAGACAAAAGCACAGCGGTTCTGGTTCGGCCATCTGCCGGAGCCGAGCCCTTGAGGCTTCCTCCTAGCTGGGAAGCTGCTCTCTCCATCCAGGCGCGAATCGAACGAAGGCATCCACCGTGGATGTCGGAAGTGCCCATCCGTGCTTCCATTTGCTTAAGAATATTTGTTTATTTCCCCTCTTGGTTTTAAAGGGAATCTATGTCTACTGGAAATATGTTTAGTTTATTGTTTTTGCCAGGGGGCTTAAGCAAATGGAAGTGTGTCTTTCCGCTAGTCTTGTTGACTTAAAGGGCTGAATCAATTGAAATTGGTTGGAGGTTTGTTTGTTGACTTTGGCTCTCTTTCCCCTGCTGGTTTTACAGGGAATCTATCGCTAGCTGATATGTTTGTCTTGTCCGGGGGACTTAAGCAAGTGGAAGCAAATGGAAGTACATGGCACAACTAATTGATGACATCGAGAAGAGGTTTGCTTGTTGACTTAACCTTCCATTCGCTTTAAAAGTTGTTTACTTTCGCCTGCTCGATAAAAGGGAATCTATGGCTACTAGATTTTTTGTTTGTTCATGCCGGCAGACTCAACCAAAAGGAGCCGTATTCGTAAGGGGCCGTACGGACTCCTGCCTTTCTTTTTTGTCAGTCGAGTTTAAATAAAAGAAAAAGAAAAAAACAACACCCCTGGACTTCTTTTATCGTGTTTCATTACTCTGGTTTTCAGAATCGGTTCTGGACACGGTTTTCCGTTTTTTTCTCCAGGGACAAGCCAAGGGCTCGGCAGCCCGAAGAAACCGACCGAGCCGTGGTGCTTCCCCAGCTGCGCCAACTGCCGACATAGCTTGCGACATAGCTTGCGACATAGCTTGCGACATAGCTTGCGACATAGCTTGCGACATAGCTTGCGACATAGCTTGCGACATAGCGTCATAGCTTTCGCAAGCCTGTGTGCCCTGCATGGTGCGTGGGATTTTCAGCGATCGCGAGGCGCCGGAGGAGGAAGCAGAGGGCGGAACTGCAGAGCTGGTGGAAGACTTGGAGGTGCGACAAGTGGCTTGACTAGGTCCCCCAGTAGTGCCCTTTTACCCTTTTTTGGGGGAGGGCTCCCCTACTACAATAGACTACAGAAAAAAGGGTACCCTTGTTCTAACTTCTGGAGGACCCAGTTGAGTTGCTCTAGGGAACTTGGGATCAATCAGCCCCAGTTTCTATGAATGGGTGTCCCTGGTTTAGTGGGGAATCATCACGTTTGGGGGGGCTATTAGTAGGATGGTTTATCAATAATGAAAATACCGTGGAAAAAGCAACGACTTCGCACCAGTTGGCCAGTTGGGATGAACAAAACTCTGAACCACCTACCAGCTGTTGCAAGATTTTGACCATCCACAGAAGGGAACCACCCCCAAGGTGGACATTGCTCAAAAACTTTGTTAAATGGAAACAAATAGACGAAAACCTGCGCTTTGCCCTAACTGCTTCATTTTGAACCATACCCGAAATCCCACCTAAATGATGTCAACCATTGCGGGTCCCCCATTGAAATTCACAGCCCGCATGTTGTGCTTCAAGTTTGATGGGCAGTGGCCAAAACCGATTCCGATAGCAAGTGGTTCGGAACCCTACCTGGTTCATTTGGTTTTGATTTTATTGCGAGGCATTTACTAAACTCTCACACAAGTTTGTCCGGCTTGACATGTTGTCATTCCTTCAAAGATATGGGTAGCTGGGATTCACTGGGAAGGCCTAAGCCTTTGTAACCCATGTTACCCCATCATAGTCAGGTTTGGGCGCGGCTCACTCAGACTTGAAAGTGCGGATTGCAACCGTTTACCGTAGCTCTGATTCGGGGGAAAAAAACTGGGCGGGTGTCTGATTCATGTAACTCAGTGGTTCCCAGCCATTCCCTTTAGCTTTTTAGTGTTTAGTGGGGATTTCCATTTTTTCCGCTAAAAGTTAAGCTTTTAGCGGGGGATCTGAGGGCAGCCCAGGTCAATCAGCCGTTGTTTTTGTTTTTGTTGGGGGGGGGTTGGGGAGGGGAGGGGTGGAATGTTTTGGGCATGTTGTTTGAGCTATCCCATTTTGGGGGCATGCTGGGGGCTTCCCTAAGCATCACCTCACCAAGGATAAACCCCAATCAGAATCTGCGTGGCGATGTGAGCAGGTTATTTGAACTTTGATTGAGACATCCACAATAGGGGGTCCTTCAGTTCCAACTGTATTTTTACATAATTTAAGTCGAGCTTCTTGTGGTTGTCAGGTTCCCAGTTTGACGCTTCGGAAGGGTATATACCAAGATGCACGCAAGTGCACAAATCCTCTTCAAGGAAGACTACCTTCCTCTTTAGAGGCTTCCATTTTAGGACCATGTTGGTAGGATAAAATAACCCATCCGGGCCTTTGCTCAACCATGAGCTGAGTGATTCCAAACATGTGTGTGTGTGTGTCTCCAAATGCTGTGGATGGACGAAATCCTGCACAACATTGCTGGAAGAAGTAGTGAGATCAATGAGCGTCAGCTCTACGTCTTCTAAAAGGCTAGCCAAATGTAAACCATGGGAAACCATCGTTGGTTGGTATATACAGGGAGCGGGTCTTCCTGATACTTTCCTTCTGGAGCGGACGTGTGCGCAGGCTGTGGAATTGGATCCGGAAGACAACGAGGAGGCTGGGGAGGGGGGGGGGGACGTTGGGCTTTGAGTGAGACAGATCCGTCGACTTTTGAGTTGGAATCTGTGCAAGAAGCATGTGACACTTCCTCCCCACCCTAACCCCCACTCATCTGGACTGGAAAAACATGTTTCTTTCGGAAGCTCCCCTTGGGCATTCTTTTGTTTGCCTCAATCCGGGGCACCTCCGAAACAAAAAGAACATGCTGGGAATGCTTCGCTCTTCGGTTTGGCTCGTTAAGCATGTTTCAAGCAATCTCAGAAAGGGATCAACCCGTTAAACACGCACCCAGATGTCTGAGCTATGAATCAATGAATGAGATGCCACGCGTGAGCCGGACATTTGATCTGCTTGTTTCCTCCCGGACATGGGGCAAGTGGGTTGTTCCCCTGCACTTTGGAGCAGTTCACCCGATTTCTTTGTGGGAAATTTGGGTTGTCCTTCCCAAACTGATAGCAATTTGGTGAGCTACTCGTAGCTTAGCAAATTTGATTTTACAATCCACTTTCAAGACAAGGAGGAGCCATAAATGCACGAAACACTACTTTTCCCACAAAGACCTGGGGGACGCGACCCCATTTTCCATGTCCAGGCTACGGCAAGTTTTAGGTCACTTTCTGTGTTACCAAGGACATATCCTGACGGTTTCTGAAGTGATAAGGATGGGCATCGCTTTGGTATCCCAGAAATGTTATTTTTTCCACAACAATGCGGGCTTGTCTGAGAAAAACAAACAACCCCCAACAAAAAAAGGCTGTGGGTCAAAAATACGTACCCAGAATGGGTTGCCCTAGTGAAATGGAACCAAGGACTAAAGCCTGCGGTTTTTTGGTGGCGCTGGTGGTTTAATTTTGACCCATATCCGAAGGGTTGGTGTTGTTTTGGTTTCCCTTTAAAACCAAACACGGGGTTCCTCAGCCTTCAACACGCCTGGCTGCCAGGAGGAGACCCGTGAGGACTTAGTGAACAAGCTGAAGGCAGGTGCTTTCGCCTGCGTTCATCTCCGGTTCGTTCTTGGCGAGTGATAGATGAACTGAATTCCTACCCTAGGTCCCCCAGTAGTGCCCTTTTCCTTTTACCCTTTTTTGGGGAGGGTTCCCCTACTAAAATAGACCACAGAAAAAAGGGCACCCTTATTGGACCTAGCTATCCAAACGGGCCTCACACGTACAGTTTCTCACAAGTCTTGGAGGTTGGTGGAGTTCCCAGGTGGTTCCAGCCAGTTTCTTCTCAATTTCTCGGTTTGTTGGTGGCAAGACACCAGCTTGGTTTTTGGGCAATCCACTCAAGTGAGATCCAGGCACAGGCGCCGAGAATGCTTGCGGTTCGCCCCGCGAAGCTGGGGCTGACCTGTCTTTGGAACGTGCAGGGCACCCAACCAGCAGAGGTGGGGATATGTTGCCATTTGGCTGTGGCGAATTCAAAAAACCGGAAAGTTCCAAAATGGCGCAAGCCCTGGTAAGTGGAAACATCGTTGCCAAAACCTGCGGTTTGCCCCCTCCTGGTTAATTTTGAGAACCACACCCATTTGGCCCCGCGATTCTGGACCCATGCAGAACCCGGGAGGGTTCCCTGAGGCCCCCGCAAGATCACAGGAGAATCCGCCTGATCATCACGACAGGTTTGGATTTCCGCCGTCTGGATTTTGTTTACCATGTTTTTTTTGGGTAGATCACTTCCACACTGTGCTTTGGAGGCGCAAAAGGGAACGACGGATCCGTTTCACACGGGTGCCCAAGACTCTGGGTGGCTTCCCAATGAACCAGAAAGGGTTGCCAAACCCGCCACGCGAACGGGGAACACCCGCAAAGTAATCGGCGGACGTTCTTGCTTTCCATCAAGCAGCTTCTGAAAAGTCGCCGGCTCGAAGAGGATGGGAGTCCTCCAAAACAGTCCGATCGACGTAGACGACCATGATTGTTGGAAGAGAGAGCGTACTCTGCAGTTTGTTTGTTTGTCTGTCTTGTTTGTTTCTTTCTATGTTAGTTCATTCGTTCGTTTGTTTCTGGTAGTACCCACTTACTAAGTTCACCGCCCCTGTTTGCCAGCTAGCGGCTAGCTTGTTTGTTTGTCTGCCTGCCTGTCGGTCTATCTGTCTGTCCTGTTCTGTCTTTTGTTTCGAGCTCCTAGCGCTTTCAGGTGGCGCGCAAGGCCTTGCTCTGGGAGCGCGCGACGAAGCAGCGCTTGCGCAGTCAGTTGGACATGGCGGAGGCATGGGCTCCCAGTCGGGCCACCTCCCGGGGGGATGGGGGGTGGGGGGTGGGGGTGGGGGTGGCTTGGGGGGCTGGTGGGTGAGTGGTGGGTGGTTTTGGTCTGGGTTGGTCTGGGTCGGTCATTGTTTTTTGGTTTGATTGGATGTTAGTATGTTTAATGTTTGTTTGTTCTTTTTGGTTGGTTGGTTGGTTGGTTGGTTGGTTGGTTGGTTGGTTGGTTGGTTGGTTGGTTGGTTGGTTGGTTGGTTGGTTGGTTGGTTGGTTTGGGTCTGAGGTGTTGAGAAATGGGTGTGGCTCAAAATTCAACAACTGGGGTTACGCAGGATTTAGTCTTTGGTTCCATTTGCCAAGGTGCCATGTTGGTACATGTTTTTACCCACAGCCATTCAATCAATCCGCGAAGATCGTCTTCTACGAACTATATTGAGCCACAGCCACGAAGAGGTGTGGCCGCCTTGATCTTTACACTGATCTGAACGGCGCACCTTGACCCGGATCATAGAAAGCAGCCACCATAGAAAGTTTGCGATTCCCGCCTTCATACAGCTTGAAAGTTCCAATGTCGAGCATGGCATATCATAGAGTTTTTCCAAGGGCAACGTCTCCCATTCTGCCATAGCCGCGCTGCCAGATCTACCCGCATCTGGCTGCTGGAGAATATGAGTTCAAATCAGTTCGGAGCACTCGCGCAAATTCTCAATTCTCATGGGATGGTCTTGTTGGAGCGATATCACTTGGTGGCTCCCAGTCATCCCCTTAGCTTTTTAGCTTTTTGGTGTTTAGTGGGGTTTTCCATTTGGCCCACTAAAAGTTAAGCTTTTAGCGGGGGATCTGAGGACAGGTCAGATCAGTCTGAGATCTTGTGCAGCATTTTGGCTCGCGAGCTCTCGTCCCTAACTCCAGTCGCGCACTCCTTCGACTTCTTGGACAAGATGGCGGTGATGAAGAAGCTCATTTCCCGCAACACCAAGGGCCAGTACCGCAAGATCGACTATGGCCGCGTCAAGACCATCAAGGGGAAGAAGTGCCTGGTCTGAATTCGCAGGGGGGAGTCTTCTCACTTTCTGTGTTCCTGTTCTTTGTCCTTTCTGGGAAGACAGTTTTAGTGGTAAATTCAAAGGTTTGGACTTTGTTTTATCAATCCACTCAGGAAGTGAGTCTCAGTTAAGCTTTTAATCAACATTTGGTCTATATCCCAAAGACTTCGCCTCAGCTTCCCTTTTGACCTGACCTTACATGAGCCAACCTTGAAGCCTCACCTTTGTGTTTCCAGTTCTTGTTATGCCAGATCCCACACAGCTAACCCTTTACTGCTGTGTGCTTTGGCCTATTTCGAGGTTCCAAAGACCCGAGTCTTTGGGAGCCGCCTTTGGAAGTGTTCCCTCCAGAAGCCTACGGCCCTTCCCCCTGACCTGTGGAACAACCCCTAAGAGAGGGGTGAAGTGCCAGAAGTTCAGGGGATCTCGTCTTTTGGTCCCATGATTCAACCATCCAAACCGGCTGGAAGCTTGAGAAATCAACTCGCTCTATAAGTTCCTGGACATGAGTCACTTTTTGGTTTGGGCCATGTTAGTGGTAAACATGAGCTTGTCTCTTTGTTTGGGCCAATCCACTCAGGAAGTGAGTCAACTTGCATTCAAGCCAAGTTTCGAGAGAGACGAAGGAAGGAAGGCGCCAAACGTGTTTCAATCGGCGAGCAACGCGAACCGACTGGATGCGATCTTTGGTTTTCCTGCCTGGAGTTTCCTTCTGAGTCAAGGCAATCCAAAAGGCGATGGCTTTTATGTGATCATCACACTCTACAGACAGACATGTGAAGATCGCCACTGAAGTTGGAGCTTGAGTTGTGACCAGCTCGAAATGGTTGAGTCCTAGCACTTTGGGAAGTTTGAAGATGATGCAGTCCGTAGACTCAGTTTGCCGCAGCTTCAGTCATGCTTGCCCAATCTACTCCGAGCTGGGGGTACAACGAGGGTACGAGCACCTTTCTCGGGATTCCCTTCTTCCAGATGCGGCGTAGTTTCACATTTGGGTGTGGCTCAATTTTTTTAGAGCTGTTAAGCAGGTGTTGGTCTTTGTTTCCATTTTCCTCCACTTACCTGATGGCCATGATGGGTGCATGTTTTTGAGCCACAGCCATTTGTACCCGGGCAAAAACCAGAGGCCCCTTCCCATTCCCCGTGGAATATTCTTAAGCAAGGGTTCAGCTTGCAGCATTTTTGCGGGGGCTCTGTATTTCCCTTGGGCCAGTTTAACATCACTTGGACCAACTGTAGCTTGGCTCCCAGCCATCCGGTTCCTTAGCCTTTTAGCTTTTTAGTGTTTAGTTGTAGTTTCCATTTAGTCCACTAAAAGTTGAACTTTTTGTGGGGGATCTGAGGGCAGCCCAGGTAGATGAGTTTCCTGTAGGGGTGATATTTAGGGGACATGTATCGGGAACCCTTCTTGTTTGGCTCACGAGCCTGCAGATTCAGATTCCTTTCCGGGATCCGACGGAGAACCCACAGCCGTTACACCAGAGCCCTTAGGTCGTGGACTTTTTCGTTGGGACCTCGGCTTTGGCTGTAAAAAGGGAACCAGAAGGGAACCAACCAGTTTTGGGGGGATGGGGTTTTGGGGGTTGGGGGGGTTTGGGGTTTCCCTGATATTGAGACAAACCCTAAACCAACTCCTGTTCCAAGGCCACACAAAAAGTTAAAACTAGTACAACAACCCCAAAAATCAAAGAGCGTCGCTTTCCATTTTTGAACACTTTATCAAAACACAGAAACCTGCAAACACATGCAAACACGCAAACAAACATGGCACCCTGAAAGGACATGAACAAGCGCAACAGGGTAATGTCCAACAACAAAGAAACACACTCCCATGTGTGTTTAGCCGCTCTTTTGTGGCTCAGGTATGACCGCACCATCCTCAAGGCTGCGGACATTGCGGTCAAGGGCGCCGGCGATGGGCGAATCGCGGAGAAGGACGTGCGGAGGTTCGATAGTTTAGCTTGTCACTCCCTTCTTGGATGTCTTGGATTTTCAACCAATGTCAGGCAAGTAGGTTATAAGCCGGGTAAGGGGACCAACCCCAGTTACCCTAGTCATAACCACAATTATAACTTTCTTATACCAAGTTGGGACATCCAAGTTTGCTTGAACTCAGGGGGTGTCAGGTGGTTCTATTCCCTATTCCGTGGGGCATTCCCTTGGCCGCGGTGGCTGGACTGAGCGGGGGCTTCAACCCAAAAGAGGGCAGGGGGTTGCAACCCTGACTGCTCAAACCAACAACTTGAGCCTATCCAGCACCTTAGAGCTATCAAGTGGTACCCTAAGTGACCGGATATGGGGCAAAAAGTTGGGCAGTTCGTTCGACCTAAAACAACGCGCTCCAACTGAGGCATTCTGTTGGGCGAATCAAACCATCCTCCAACCCCGGATTCAGAGGCAAGCTTGCGGACTGTGCCTGTTCCATACCTTGACTTCACGAGAATCGACGGACCTTGCGACCTCGTGGCTTTTGGTCAGTGTGAAGCCACCAATGTGACAGCCTGTCGCCAACCAGATGATTTTTTGAGAACCCTTCAAAATGCCACCACTCTACATGGCTGGTCTTTGGTGTGACCTTACCAAGCCCATTTCGGAGAAAGCCACGGTGTTTCAAGTTGAAACCCCCAAGACTAGCAACGACCTTTTGCTCGCTCGGCGCCCGCTCGGCGCCCGCCTGGCGGCAGCCCGCGCTTCGCCATGGCGTCGCCGGCCAAGCGCCCGCGGACAAACTCGGCGCCCCAAGCGGCGCTGGAGGCGGTGGCGGCGCAGTTTGGCCTCACGGCGGCGGCGGCGGCGGTGAGCGATGGGGCGGATGCGGGCGTCGGTGAGGCGGGAGATCAGAACTCGCAAATGATAGCAGGGGCTAAACATTAGAGGTATTTTATTGTTGGTACTCTGCTGTTGCTACTCTACTGTTGCTACTCTACTTTTGCTACTTTCATGTTGGTGCTCTACTGTTGCTACTCACTGTTGCTACTGTACTGTTGGCATTCTACCGCTGCTACTGTTGTTACTCTACTGTTGCTACTCTACTGTTGTTACTCTGCTGTTGCTACTCTACTGTTGTTACTCTACTGTTGTTACTCTGCTGTTGCTACTCTGCTGTTGTTACTCTACTGTTGCTACTCTACTGTTGGTACTCTACTGTTGCTACTCTACTGTTGCTACTCTACTGTTGTTACTCTGCTGTTGCTACTCTACTGTTGGTACTCTACTGTTGCTACTCTACTGTTGCTACTCTACTGTTGTTACTCTTGTTGCTACTCTGCTGTTGTTACTCTACTGTTGCTACTCTACTGTTGCTACTCTACTGTTGCTACTCTACTGTTGGTACTCTACTGTTGTTACTCTGCTGTTGCTACTCTGCTGTTGTTACTCTACTGTTGCTACTCTACTGTTGGTACTCTACTGTTGCTACTCTACTGTTGCTACTCTACTGTTGTTACTCTGCTGTTGCTACTCTACTGTTGTTACTCTACTGTTGTTACTCTACTGTTGCTACTCTACTGTTGGTACTCTACTGTTGCTACTCTACTGTTGTTACTCTGCTGTTGCTACTCTACTGTTGCTACTCTACTGTTGTTACTCTACTGTTGCTACTCTACTGTTGGTACTCTACTGTTGCTACTCTACTGTTGCTACTCTACTGTTGTTACTCTGCTGTTGCTACTCTACTGTTGTTACTCTACTGTTGTTACTCTACTGTTGCTACTCTACTGTTGGTACTCTACTGTTGCTACTCTACTGTTGTTACTCTGCTGTTGCTACTCTACTGTTGCTACTCTACTGTTGTTACTCTACTGTTGCTACTCTACTACTCTACTGTTGCTACTCTACTGTTGTACTCTACTGTTGTTACTCTGCTGTTGCTACTCTGCTGTTGTTACTCTACTGTTGCTACTCTACTGTTGCTACTCTACTGTTGCTACTCTACTGTTGCTACTCTGCTGTTGTTACTCTACTGTTGCTTTCTCTACTGTTGCTACTCCTGTTGCCTCTCTACTGTTGGTACTCTACTGTTGTTACTCTGCTGTTGCTACTCTACTGTTGTTACTCTACTGTTGCTACTCTACTGTTGGTACTCTACTGTTGCTACTCTGTTGCTACTCTACTGTTGTTACTCTGCTGTTGCTACTCTACTGTTGCTACTCTACTGTTGCTACTCTACTGTTGCTACTCTACTGTTGGTACTCTACTGTTGTTACTCTGCTGTTGCTACTCTGCTGTTGTTACTCTACTGTTGCTACTCTACTGTTGCTACTCTACTGTTGCTACTCTACTGTTGGTACTCTACTGTTGTTACTCTGCTGTTGCTACTCTACTGTTGTTACTCTACTGTTGCTACTCTACTGTTGGTACTCTACTGTTGCTACTCTACTGTTGCTACTCTACTGTTGTTACTCTGCTGTTGCTACTCTACTGTTGCTACTCTACTGTTGCTACTCTACTGTTGCTACTCTACTGTTGGTACTCTACTGTTGTTACTCTGCTGTTGCTACTCTGCTGTTGTTACTCTACTGTTGCTACTCTACTGTTGCTACTCTACTGTTGCTACTCTACTGTTGGTACTCTACTGTTGTTACTCTGCTGTTGTTACTCTACTGTTGCTACTGTACTGTTGCTACTCTACTGTTGCTACTCTACTGTTGGTACTTTACTGTTGTTACTCTGCTGTTGCTACTCTACTGTTGTTACTCTACTGTTGCTACTCTACTGTTGGTACTCTACTGTTGCTACTCTACTGTTGCTACTCTACTGTTGTTACTCTGCTGTTGCTACTCTACTGTTGCTACTCTACTGTTGCTACTCTACTGTTGCTACTCTACTGTTGGTACTCTACTGTTGTTACTCTGCTGTTGCTACTCTGCTGTTGTTACTCTACTGTTGCTACTCTACTGTTGCTACTCTACTGTTATATCTACTGTTGGTACTCTACTGTTGTTACTCTGCTGTTGCTACTCTACTGTTGTTACTCTACTGTTGCTACTCTACTGTTGGTACTCTACTGTTGCTACTCTACTGTTGCTACTCTACTGTTGTTACTCTGCTGTTGCTACTCTACTGTTGCTACTCTACTGTTGCTACTCTACTGTTGCTACTCTACTGTTGTTGTACTCTACTGCTGTTGCTACTCTGTTGCTACTCTACTGTTGGTACTCTACTGTTGTTACTCTGCTGTTGCTACTCTGCTGTTGTTACTCTACTGTTGGTACTCTACTGTTGTTACTCTGCTGTTGCTACTCTACTGTTGTTACTCTACTGTTGCTACTCTACTGTTGGTACTCTACTGTTGCTACTCTACTGTTGCTACTCTACTGTTGTTACTCTGCTGTTGCTACTCTACTGTTGCTACTCTACTGTTGCTACTCTACTGTTGCTACTCTACTGTTGGTACTCTACTGTTGTTACTCTGCTGTTGCTACTCTACTGTTGCTACTCTACTGTTGGTACTCTACTGTTGTTACTCTGCTGTTGCTACTCTACTGTTGTTACTCTACTGTTGCTACTCTGCTGTTGTTACTCTACTGTTGGTACTCTACTGTTGTTACTCTGCTGTTGCTACTCTACTGTTGTTACTCTACTGTTGCTACTCTGCTGTTGTTACTCTACTGTTGGTACTCTACTGTTGTTACTCTGCTGTTGCTACTCTGCTGTTGTTACTCTACTGTTGGTACTCTACTGTTGTTACTCTGCTGTTGCTACTCTGCTGTTGTTACTCTACTGTTGGTACTCTACTGTTGTTACTCTGCTGTTGCTACTCTGCTGTTGTTACTCTACTGTTTGGTTTGGGGAGGATGAGAAGGGGCCACCCATATTGCCCGCAAAGCCAGGGGTCAAGACTACCCATTTCTGCTTTTCCAGATTTTCCTTTCGGGAACTCAGTGGAGCCAGTTGATGTTGACCCCATACTATTCAATCCCTCTTCCACTCCAAAAGTGATGATTGCCCACTAAACTCAGGCACACCCCCTATTAATAAACTGGGGTTGATTAATACGGGGTCAATATTCCAATTTATCTTGCTGGTGCGATAGGTAGGGAATGACCGAGTCAGGGTTATTCCCTGGAAGGAAACCATAGGGGATGGCTTATAGGTGTCATTGCCTCATTCCCTTCTGAGAACCTGCAAGTTATATGTTCGTTTTTTGAAGGGTGGGGAGCCTCTTATCTGCCTATACAGGTAAATGGGTCCACAAGCGAATTAAATGGGCATGGCTCCAAATTCCTTACCTAGGGTCAGGCAGGTTTTAGTCTGTCCATTTAGCAGGGTGTCATTTTGGGGGTGTCTGTTTTTGAGGGTACCCCTTTTTGGTGGATTCAAAGGCTAAGCCAAAAGGAAAGCGAAAGTCCATGTTGTTCGATTCCCAAACAAGAAGAAGAGGAAGAAACAAAGTCATTTTCCTTGGTGGCTCCCAGCCATCCCCTTAGCTTTTTGGCTTTTTAGCAAAATCGTGTGCGGTGGTAGTTTCCATTTCACCCACTAAAAGTTAGTCACATTTTTCTAGCGGGGCATCTGAGGGCAGCCCAGTTCGAGATTCTGAAGCGAAGCCAAATGAAAAACCAACACTCATTTTTGGGGCCCTATTCCCAAATATATGTATATATATATCCACCCCTCATTTTCCGAACAACAAATAACGAGCCCCCCATTTTCGGGGTTCCCTTTTTTCGAGGCCAAGCGCCAGTTTTTCGTCCACCGAACCTCGCTTCGGTGTCGTTGAGGCGACGCCCGGCTCCCACTTCGAGCTGGCCTCGCTGAGCAAGATGATCGGCACCTGCACCTCGGCTCGCTCGCTCGAGCCATGGGCACCATAGGGGGCGGTGGTGTGGGGTCCGTGTTTTGGAGTCGTTTTGAATATTTGCGATTTCGCCTCCTGGTTTCAAAGGGAATCGACTTCACTACTGGAATTGTTTTTTTTCATCTTTTCAAGGACTTAAGCAAATGGAGGTGCCCTGGGGGCGGTGGGCCTTGTTTTGGAGTCGGAAGCCTTGGTGGTTCTTCCTTTTTTGGGAAGAATGCGGGACCAACGCATTGCGCTGTAAAAAGCCAGTGTTGCAGCACACCATTTCAGATTGCTTTATTTTTGTTCTTTGTATGCACGCTGTTGGTACATTCATTTGCGGGGTAGGGGTAAAGGGAAAGCTCAAGGAACACGGAAATCCATTTTTGGGGTCCAAACCCACAAAAAGGCACCCAAGTCTGAAACACCGCGGAAGTGTCTCAGGTGCCAAACGTGTCCAATCAGGACGTCCTTTGATGGTGGTGTTCCTTTTCTGCCTCCACTTTAATCCGCGCGTGGCAGAGGATAGGTTGGAAGGCAGCTTGCTATTGTAACTCAAAACATCTCAGTTGGAAGGAGTTCTACCAACTCAAAAAGGATAAGTTCAGATAGCCAGACAGTTGTGACAGGAAGCCAGACAGCGAGGTTTAGGTAGCTTTCCGAACCTTGTGGGCTTGATCGAAGTAGCTACACGTTTTGGGGTTTTCATATTCTCACCCCATGAGTTCCTGGACTTTTTACTTTGTGGGAAGACCATTTGAGTGGCGAATCAACAGTTTGCACTGGGCTTTGTCCAATCCACTCGGGAAGTAAGTGGGACTGGCCCCCAAATGCCAAATGACCATGGGTAACGTATTTCCCATTTAGTGGGACAGAGAATCTTTTTCAGTGGTGTACCCCAATGGTCATCCCATGTAAAGGACCTTTTAATCAACCCCCAACCTTGAAACACACAGGCCTCGACTGTAAGGGTTCACCATTCGGTTTGACGAAGTGAGGTTGGCAGGGATGAGAGTAAAGTGATCTCAGGCAACCCCTAATTGGGGTAAATGCTGTCAAGATTGGCGGTTTGGATTTGGATTTGAACCCCTTTGTGAGGGAAGGGAAACCACCCCCCAACCTCCCAACCACCAATCCAAACCACTTCAAAAGAATGTGTTTACTTCCCCTGTTGGCTTTAGAGGGAACTTATCACTACGTACTCGATTGTTCAAGACTTGCCATATAAGGCAAAATACAAAGATAACTAAACCGTCAACCAGGCAAGATACTCAAAACATCATCTTGTCTGTTCCAGGTGTTCAACCCCTAAGGCAAAACACCCCGTAGAGACATCGCAGACAATGGGGAAGACGGGCCGAGACGCGGCGTTCGGCTCATGAAGGTCCCTTTCTGTGCCCATGAGGCTTTGCCCTCGAGTATTTCGCCAAGCACCGCGTGAGCGTCCAGACTCCGGTGAACCACCTGCTCGCGGACCTAGGGCCAATCGCCCAGTCGGGAAGTGGTGTGGGATTCGATTTCGCGGGTTTTTGAACAGATACGCTGGGGCCCGAAAAGTCAAGCACATAAATCATAAATCTCATTATGTTTTTGGATATCGAGGTGGTATGCATTGTTTGTTTAATACAAAGAACGCCTCGATATGTTGTGAAGGATATGTTGTTGGATATGGATATTTGGCCCTGCCCCAGAACGGGTGTATTTGAGCCAGGCAGGGGGTTAAAGACGAACCCACAAGACTCACACCCACACACGTACTCTCTTAAATACAAGACTGCCGTGTGAAAGACCGTTCTCCTGAAGCCTCCTTTCCATGTAGATGCGTTGACAGGTCAATCTGCCGCTGTTTGTGCGGGGTCAACTTTCGACTGCTTGACCATGCGTTCGCCCCATTCGAATGGCCAAGTTGGCTGTTGGCACTTGGAAAGACCCAAGGTCTGGTACCCTCCGGGCCTCCAAACCAATGTATGTAGGGTTGCCTGAGTATGCAATTTGGCAACATCTGAACATAGTACTTTCGGCGTGCCTTCGCCAAACTTTGGCTTTTGCCAACGACCTGAATGGCTTTTTGGGGGTTGGTTCCGACAGCAGCCTGTTTCGCAAGTGACTTGTGCCTGACCAGAAAGTTGATCCCATTCTTTTCAATCAAGGGCCGTTTGCTGTTTTGTTGTCATGGGGGCTGGGGGGGAGGGAGGGGGGGGAGGGAGCCCCAATAAGCCCCAAATAAGGCCTTATTAGGGGCTTAATAAGGGCTTATTTGGGCTCCCTCCCCCTCCCCTCCCTCCCCCCCAGCCCCCATGATGTTGGCTGTGGATGCCAATGATTATTTTCCAAACGTCCGGTTTCTGTGGTTTCTGGGTATGGGGAAGCTAGAAATGCGCGGCGCGGGGTGTTTCCTGCGGCGGACGAGCTTTGTTTCCTAAATGGGAAGCAGCCGGGTTCCGACTTGACGGAACCCACAACGCAACATACATGCCATGTGTAAGGTAAAGGTATGGCACACAGCTGGAATGTGAGAAGAGGAAGTTTCATCCCTGAAACGCCACATGAAAGGCGCAAGGCAAAAGGCAAAGGGTTGAAAGAGAAGGCTCAGCGCACAAGCTTTAGTGTGAACGATGTAACTATGTGTTGTCAACATGGGGACGCCCCCCAAAAGAACGGTGCTTGCCTGGGTATCTGAAAAGAAGAAGTCCATGTGAAGGAGGTGCTAAATGTTAATGTTACTTGGCTGTTGAGAATTGACACCGACCCCTCCATGATGGGTGGGTGTCCTTTTTTTGTTGACAACGGGTTCCTTGTTTTGAGACATACGCTTCGCACAAAAAGTAATCGGGGTACTCACCCCCCGAGGGACTTCAAACTTTTAGGAAGACCATTGTAGTGGCAAACAGAAAGTGTTGCCTTTTTCTGGCCAGTCCGCTCGATCGGAAGTCAGGGTATCACCACCAGACCCTCGGACCGTAACCTTGAAGGGTAAGCCTGAAATGAGGAGTACAAGAGTAGATCAGGACCAACTCAGTGGTTAAATGGGAGGCATGTGCCCTAAACATGGCAAACACGTGTCATATGTCTGTTTTCGGCTCTTGTCTGGGTGTCTGCAGATGGGAGAATATAGATGAGTTTTTGAGGGACGCTTTGGGGGGTTGTTTTGTAGGGACACAGGGAAACCACCTATTTCCCAGAAGAACGATAGCTTGGTTCCGTCAACCAGCCTGAAACAACCGTTTGCAAATGCTGGGCACCCCAAACTGCAATTCTGCCATGTCCTTCAAGTAGGTCTATTCAAGTGGCCATTTTCCATAGTTGAGAGCCACCGCTGTAAACGTGTGTTTCTTCCAGAAAGCAGAAACGGACTCTGTTTGCATTGTGTGGTTTTTAGGTTGGGAATATAGGGAGCCCTGGTTGTGTGAGCGTGCGTTTCCCCAACCCTATCCTTAACCTCAATTTCCAGTCAAGCCTAACCTTGATCTTAAGCCTTGGTAACCCAACCTCAAGTTCAGCCCAACCCAAATCCTGCTCTAAGCAAGCCTAAGCCTAAGCTTGGGCACAACCTTGAGAAAACCCCCACCTTCGCCCCAGCCCTCGACCCTCGACCCCTCCCCGCAGGTCCTACCGCGTGCCGGTGGCCGAGGGTTTGCCCAAAGAGTGGGCAGAGCGCCTGAGCCTGGAGCACCTCATGTCGCACCAGGGCCTCAATATGCACTACGTCAGGCGCGGCTTCTGGTCGAACCATTTTGGGGCTTCACTAGCTTCATTTGGTGCTTCAGTTCGCCGGCCGTCCGGTTCTTTTGGTTTTCTTCGAGGCTTTTTGGGTTTTAGGGTTTAGGGGGGTGTCCGTGTAACCCGCAAAAGTCTTTTAGGATCTGAGGACAGCCTAGATAGGGTTAGCTATAGGATCTCCAACACTAGCTTGTGTTTTTTAGCGTAGACTAGATATGAATGTTGCACACTGAAGGAAACTATTTGAGGGCAGTGGTTTTTGGTGCGGTTTCAAGCAAAGAACAACTTTCGTCTAGACATGACGACGGGGAAGTCGGAAGCGCCAGCTCTCCAAGCCGCGACTGCGCGTTTTTTCCTCCAAAAGGAGATTTGAATTTTGGGGTAGACCAGATATGGCCGTGGGTCAACACCAATGGTACCATTTTGGGGTAGGTGCACCACCCATTTTAGACTATTTTAGTGGGGATTGGGACGTTCACTGGGGGTACGAGGTTTTGACCCATAGCCATGTGACAGGAAATCTGAACATGTTTTCCTCTGTCTCCGAGCGGGCTACTGGGAAAACCATTTCAGCTAAACTAGGTTAGGTGTGTTGTGTGAAGGGAAAGCGAGTTGGGACACCAGCCAGATTGAGCAGAACCCCTGGTTGACTTTGATCACCGCAACCTAGTTAAGAGGGAGCCAAACGATGCCGAGGCAGCGCCCCAGGGTTGACCAGGTTGACATCGGCCCTCGATTTGGCTGGGTCAAAACATACACTACTGGTTGGTAGGGAGGGTTATCAACTCATTTGGCCATGAACTTCAATTGGGAATCCCTTAAAAGTGGTTGGTGGACAGAAATCACCACCTAAATGAGGTCAAAAGTCATGCTCAGCTCGAGGGATTTTGTACCATGACTACGAGGCAGCTTCGTCGAGTTCTTTGGTCCCCAAAAAGAATCAGTGGCCGCAGAATTGGGCGGTGGTTGTGGAAAGTCGGTTTCTGGGACAATTTTCGGTGATGGCAAGGGAACTCCCTGTAAAGTGCCAAAGTAGTCATGGGGATGGCCCGTGTTGGTATCCCACTTTATGATTAGATAAGCTGAATCTGACCCGAGGCATGCGTTTTCGCACCACCGCTTTTGCTTTGGCCCGAGGCTTCCAAATGTGCCTGGGTCATTTGACACTCTGCTTTAAACCCATGCAAGGTCTCCTACGAAAACCACGACCATGGCCTCAAAATATGCGGTGGCCTTTCGTCACTGTGGGGTTCGGTACATGGTTGCGCTCATGAAGTTTCCCACAATCAGGAGGACTCACAAATCTTCCCATGTCCAGTCCCCGAGTTGCGGGTTGAGAGGCTTCATTGGATCTTTTACTCCAAATTCAAGGCTTTTCCCCGCGTAGCGTGGAACCCGGGTGAGCCTGGTCTTTAAGGACCATCCCTTCGGCCACCTTGCAAGTTGCCTGAGATGGTAGCCCTGAATAAGCTGATGCTTCCCAGCGCAATCAACACCCGACAAAATTGGAGGGCAGGGGACAGTCCCAACCATCGGCGCCACGGCGCTCCCTACAATTTCTTACATGGATTTGGGGTGGACCTTCTCAAAGCCAGCCCTCGTTCCATGCCATTCCCCCAACTCGATTGCTCCGTGTCATTTGTAGGAGAGGATGGTAGAAAGCCAATTGACATTCCCCCAAAGCAACCAAAAGGGGGATTGGCCATGTTTCTATTGTTGCAAACCCCGCATTTCACAATGAATACAGCTCCAGGGCCTTGTTTGGGTGTGCCTTGTTTGGCAAAGGGACATGTG
Source organism: Effrenium voratum (assembly GCA_963377175.1). Lineage (NCBI taxonomy): Eukaryota > Dinophyceae > Suessiales > Symbiodiniaceae > Effrenium > Effrenium voratum. The sequence continues at coordinate 393,165 of CAUJNA010001524.1, forward strand.
ACGGTGACCCCCCCCAACGTGGTTCGCTCGAATATTGGCGCACTTGCAAGGTCTCCTTTGCGGGGGAGAGTTTGAGGGTATCCTGTTGGAGCTTGCGCAAAACCCGGAAGCCATCCAAGACAACCAACTTTGCGAGCCATGAGCCTCAGAGCTAAGGAGAGGGGATACTTAAACAATGCTTGAAGCCAGGGAGCCAAAGAGAACCAATGGCTTCCCCAAAACCTGTGGATGGTTGAAATCGAAATCCAGAAATCGTACCACTGGGAAACCATGGTTGAAACCATGAGGTTGGTTGGTATTTACACGGGAATCGAACCAGAACCAGGGTTTCTTTAGGTGGCGCGAGATGGATCTCGCAACCATCCACAGAATCATCAGTTCGTTTGGCTCCGCGTGTACCGCCTCAACACCGCATTGAGAGCAAAACACACGAAAATGTAGCATGAAAAGTAGGCAGTGTCGTGTATCCAATTCCACCAAAGTAGCAGAAATGTCGCTGAAATGTTGATACAAAACCCGTGGGGGGTTTGCCACAAAAAGGAAAGGCTCCGCCCCGATTTTTTCGGTCAGGGGAGTGCCGCTGGAAGAGCCCTGGCCAGGCCGGACTTACGACTTACGGGGGCGGAAGTCCCCCTTTACTTGGTGGCTCCCAGCCATCCGGTTCCTTAGCCTTTAGCTTTTTGGTGTTTAGTGGTAGTTTCCATTTAACCCACTAAAAATTAGTCACTTTTAGCGGGGGATCTGAGTGCAGCCCAGTTAAAGCGCCAGAATTATGGGGGTGTCTTCATTTTTATGACCTTCGCAAAACGGTTGTGGGTTCAACAAATAGGGTACCCCAAAATGGGTTGCCCTGGTAAATGGCAACAAGGACTAAAACCTGCGGTCCATATCCTGGTGATTTCATTTTGACCCACACCCAGACGGGGGTTGGTTTACAGGGAACCAATCACCGTATGTTGTGATCGTAAACTGTAAGCTGTTTTTCTTCTTCCCCCGTTCAGTACAGTTCACCTTAGCGGGTTCTAGGTCCGGCTCTAGTTCTCCCTGAAAGGTGATGCCAAACATTGTCCATTTGTTCCGTTTGATATGGCGTTTCGCGTTTGGTCGAGGGGGCCTGCCCGTTTTTTGGGTTGTCTTAAAGGGACACCGAAGCCCATGTTGGGGGGTCCATCCCTGGCGAATCGAACACCTAAGTGTTGAGCTGGGCCAGTTTCTGTGATGCCAAGGGAACCCTCTTTGTTGTGATCAAGTAGCTTCCATTTTCTGAACAGAATATCGCTTATTTGTTTGGCTTTCAATTGAACCTTTCGCTCTTGGACATGTTTTCCCCTGTTGGGTTTAAAGGAAATGCATCACTAGGGCATTTGTCCAGGGTCAAGGGACTGTTTTGTTTTGGCAGCACTACAGGCCGCTAGTTGGGTCCTGCAAGCATCAGCTTGGGGTCATGTTTCAAGGACATGTCAGGAGAATCATACCCAAAAAGGAGCTCCTTTGCCCGAAAGGAGACTCCCATAAATATCCTATGGGTTCCTTTCTCCAAAGTGGCACGTTTGACAAGCCGCCCATAAGTTCTGAGTCCACGTTGAGGGCTCCTCAAGGCTACATCTGACTCTGGCTGTTTTTAGGAATCGCACCCCCAAAAATCGGCCTCGGTTCTCCTGTTGGTTTTCCAAACTACCAAACAAGGGGTGCCGAGCCTCAACAAACGGCACACCCACTTCTGGGTCCCGGTGCCGTGAGACGAACTTTGAGCATGTTTTTTTCCAACATGGCCCCAGAAGTCCCCCGAGTTTGAGAAATCCAATTTGTGAAAAGAAGGATCTCTACAAGGAAGGGACATCAGTTGTTCCGTGGTTTCCAGCCTCTAAATCGCTTTGTGTTTGGTAGGTTTCCAAGCAAGTGACAAAGGTCAACCTTCTTTTCTGCAACTGGGTCCATTAAAGTGACATCATCGGAATTAGCCCCGAACAATTGTCAAAGGAAAACCACCACCACCAGCGATTTTTGAGAACCCCTTCAAATGCCACCATTTGGGGCCCAGTGCCAGGGTCGCTGGTTGCATCCCGAGGGGGAAATCAGCTAGGCATCGAGGCGTACGTGCACGGGAACTCCCAGCACAACCCTGGGCGGGCGGCTCGTCCAAGGACCGGTCTCTCAAATACGTACAATGTCATATATTTATATATATATATATAATATGGCAACCCCCCGCTGGAATACTCAGGTTTTTGTTCCACAACTTATATTGTTGCTGTAAACATGCGTCCAGTATATATATATATATACACATGTCAAGTCACACCTAAAACAAAACATGTGGCGCGGTGTTTGGCTTCAAGCTCTACGAAAGAAAGGCTGTTTTTGCGTCATATTCTGGAGGCGTTTTGTTGGCAACACTTGTACCCTAGTTCCTCACTTCCTGAGTGCATGGACGTTCCAAGCTTTAATGGGAAGGCAATTTTAGTGGCAAACAAAAAAGTTTGGGGCCATCCACTCAGGAAGGGAGGTTTGCGCCGCTTTTTTCGCCGAGTTCTCTGGTTGAAGCTTCTGCTTTGACCAATTGTCAATGCGTGACACAGGCCGCGAAAGACGAGCAACACCTTGGTGTTGTTATTGAGTATTAGCGGCTGGGTGTTTTTAGTTTTGTTAGGGCTGAGATGCTAGGTGCCCTTCTCGCCCCTTTTTTGGGGGGAGGGTTCCCCTACTAAATATACATATAGACTACAGAAAAAGGGTGGCCTTATTTTATCCTCTCCACTGGAGGACCTAGGTATTAGCTGTCGGGTGTTTTTAGTTTTGTTAGGGCTGAGAGGGTGCCCCATCAACGAAATGAGGTGGAGATCATTTTTGAGCCGGGCAGTCGCTTCAAGTACAGCGGCGGGGGCTTCATTCTCCTACAGCGCTTTCGGCGAAAGCTTTCGTGGTCACGGCGTGTCCGCCTTTCGAAGGTTTGGGGACTGTCGTTTTTTTTGGAGGTTCCTGGAAGAAGTCTCCCAAACCCTGGATTTTGCGGGTATTTGGCTAACTTACTGGAGATGGTTTCTTTTGTGAGGTACCCCTTCTTAGTGGTTTGCAAATGACACCCAAAGGCACCATTTTGGGCCCCAGCCAGAAGAAAACCACGGCCTTTTGCCCATTGCCAGACTTAGCACACCTCTTTTTGAACCTGTCCGTTCTTTGGTTCAACGGGCCAGAGGCTGCCGTGTGTAGCTACACCTTTCCAAACATAAGCCATCTGGATAGCGGTCCCGATGGTTCTCCCTTTGGCTGTTTGATGTATCACCTTGGTGTACAGCGTGCAGCTAGACGTTTGGGGAGCCCCCAAGTGCGCCACAATCGAAACCCAGGAAAGCGAAGGTTAGTCAACCAGAAATGGGTGCGGCAACAACCGCCCTGTTGACTCTGTTCATGTGTTTTGGGCAGACCCCGTTAGTGCCAGGCTTTGATTGCGACACACTCCTCCCTGTTTGCCCCCAAGAACCCTTTTCTGCGAGGAACGCTGTTTTCCAGAGGAGATGGTTGCACTTCCATGTTTGGTGGAAGGGAGAATTGCTGTTCAAGCCACCTCCTTGTCTTGCTTCTCGGGAAGTACCTAGTTGGAATGACCCTCACTGAACAATCACTTGCATGTTTTTTGCACCAATCCTCAGATTCCCAGAACCTGATTCCCTGCCGAGAACCAGCACAAGTTTTGGGGCCCAGGTGAGGTGAGAGTTGTCCTTACACCTTGGGACCAGAATTTGGTTGCTCCACCTCAAAGCGATCGGTTGCCTTTTGTTTCTATTTGGGTGTGTCTTTTTTAAGGATTTGCACCCCCCAAAAAATTGGGCCTCGGTTTCCTTTTGGTTTTCCTTTCAAACCATCAAACAGACAAGTACCTCCAAGAAAAACAGACCCGTTGGTACACTCCCGCTCAATCCTGCTCAGGGAGCCTTCTTGTGCAGAAACCCCTGGGGACAATGGCTGGTTTCTGAAGAGAACGATGGGAGACGAGACCAACGGGAATCAAGCGTTCTATGTGCTTTGGGGGCCCTTTGTGCTTTCCTACAAGGCTTTGTTATCCCTGATTTTCCAGGCATCCTTCTCGAGCCTCGAACAGGTCCGACCAAAAATCGCATGGGATTCGGGCTCCGAAGGATGACCAGAATGGGTTCGTCCCTCCGGGTGAAACTTCCCTGCCAAGGACCACATTAGGTCTTGCGAGCAACCCTGTTTTAGGTTCACAGTAGCTTAACCCCGGAACTGAGGGGTGATTTGGGTGGTAAGTATCTCAGCTGTCCAAGGCTCACCTGAAAAATCCAGTTGGGTTCTCCAGTGGCCCATCCAAAGGTGATCACCTTTTATGCAACCAGGTCCTTCGGGCAGGTGAGCGGGGTTAATGGTAGACAATCCCGGCCAGAAAGCCCTTTGGTTCTCAACTATGTTGGGGTACCTTTTCGGGTGACTTAGTAACTTGTTGGCAACTTGGGTGATAGCCCACTTGTAGGTCCCCCTCTGCGGCCTTAATCCTGTCAGCTGTGGGTTATATCCCAGGTGGCTAACCACTTCCTTTCTTGGCCACGAACATGAAATTAGACCCCTAAAGAAATCCAGGGTTTGATTAGGACGGTCCAACCAATTAGCACCTCTCTGCCTGAGTTCCCAGGTTTCAATTATGACTCGCAGAATTCCCTCTTGGTGCTCAAGGAAATGAGCTGGAATGATCCCAAGAAAACCCATCCCCGAGTTGGTTTCCTTGAAGGGGAATCCCCTTCCGGTTCATTCCCAACACCCGGAACGGTCAGTCCCCACCTATCGCACCAGCAAGTTATGTTGACTCGGTGTTCTGGGGTTGTCAAAGTCAGCAAATGGGGGTGTTTCCCTCGAACCTACCACGGGGTGACTTTGATGATAGAACAAAAGGGCCAGAATGGTGATTCCCCACCTATTTTGCCAGCTCAATTCCCCAGGTACATTCTGGAGCTCCACTCTGGACAGAGCATTGACGCGCTGCTTAGGCCCTTCCTGGACCGGGGTTTGAAGGGATTGGGCGGAGCGAGGTTCATTTTTTTTGGGCTGAACCGGCGACCCTGGTTTGGTAGGCTCTCTTTGATCAGCTTACTTAGAACTTTGGGGGACCTCCTTTTTCGGTTCCATGTTATTTTGGGAGTACTGTGCAGACTTTTTGTGGAATCTTTTAAAGGGTTCCTCAGTAAGACTTAGCACTTTGGGGGACCTCCTTTTCCGGTTCCATATCGATTTGGGGATGAGAGGTGCAAAAACAAATGTCTTGTCAGGCGAAGACCCCTAGCTGTCGGAATTCCCTTTGAAGGGTCCCAGAGTAAGGTTTAAGAGGAACCGTTGGGGGAGGGGGAGTTCTGGGAGGGCGGTTGTTGGGGGGCTTGGTATTTGAGCTAAGTGTCAAAAGAATCTGGTGGCTCCCAGCCATCCGGTTCCTTAGCTTAACTTTTTAGTGTTCAGTGGGGTTTTCCATTTCACCCACCAAAAGTTAGTCACTTGCGGGGGATCTGAGGACAGGTCAGTAAAGAGAATCCGTTAAGGGTTGCGGGAATTGCCCCACCTCTGTGATACTTCCACAAGACGCATTTTTCACTTGCAGGGGCCCCCTTCTTTGTATCATCGAAGTAATTTTAACCCCGGATTAGTAGGGGGTGTCCCTTCCCTCTTTGTGGGAGCCTTCCTTCACTATTGTGTGTGTGACACCTATTAGTAGGAAAGGTTTAATCAATCCAGGGTTCCTATTCAGGAACAACGCCCTGGTTTGCACACCTGAAGGGTTTGGCTGCCTTCCCATTTTCTGGGACAGTTTTGTCCATTTGACTTCCAGACGAGAAACCCACGCAAAAGCAGCAAGTGTCCGGAAGTCCCGCGTCGGTGTCCTGTGACTCCAGTAAAAGGACTTCCAGGACTTCTTACTTGTTGTTTGTTTGTTTGTTTGTTTGTTTGTTTGTTTGTGTTTTCTAAAGAAATCTATAACATGAGTTTCCAGTATTGCTTTTGCTTTTCGGATTTTCCGTTGAGGTTCAGGTTGTCCCTTCGCGAGGACGAGCTGGGTCTGGCGAACATCACCTTCGACGTTGTGGACGCGCACCACTCGCATCGCCTCTACGTGCCGGGCGTGCAGGCTGATCTGTTTCAAGTGGCTGCGCCAGGGACTCAAGGCGCCCTGTTTGAAGGTGCCGTGTTTGGGGTTGTTTGAAGGAAACGCAAGGTTAGTTGCAGATAGATAGATAGATAGATAGACAGATAGATAGATAGATAGATAGAGATAGATAGATAGAGATAGATGGATAGATAGATGGATAGATAGATAGATAGATAGATAGATAGATAAATACATAGATAGATAGAAAGTAAATAGTTAGATAGATTAGATTAGATTAGATTAGGTTAGATAGATCGATCTAGATAGATAGATAGTGAGATGGATAGATAGCTAGATAGATAGATAGATAGAAAGTAGATAGTTAGATAGATTAGATTAGATTAGATCAGATCAGATCAGATTAGATAGATCGATCAATAGATAAATAGAAAGTAGATAGTTAGATAGATAGATAGATAGATAGATAGGTAGGAAACTACAGAGATAGATAGACAAAAAGGGACTCACCTAATTGTTTGATGTCCCTCAGATGTCCCCACGGCCCAATATCAGATAACCCGTCAGGTGGATTGGATTTGTTTGGACTTGGACTTGAACCCCTGGTTCTTGGTAAATGAGAAACCGGAAACCACCGATTCGGCTCCACCATTTGGAGGCCTGTTGCTTTTCCCATTTGTGCTCAGTGTAGCTATGATCGCCCAGGCGACTCGAGCTTTTGAGCCCGATTGGGTTGACGAGAGCTTTAGCAGTTGATCCACTTACTCGAAGAGGGTCTCTATTTGCTCCAGAGGGAGTTTTACACTCACTTTTTTCGGGGTTGACTTTGATACTGGTCAAACACAGCAATGGGGCCATATCTCCGCATGGTCCAAAGGTATGCTGCCCTACCAACACCCGAAAGGGCCGATGAGAAGCACTCGTTTGAGCCCGCCGGCCCAGGGGTTGACCTGAGGCTTTCTAGGGGTAACCGCGGAAATATATTTGTATATATATATATATATTTATATATATATATATGTGTATATATATGTAATAATTATTATCACGCGTGTTTTGTTTGTTTTCCTATTCATTATATTTTCGTTTTTGGAAGTCCATAGAACAAAATCGCCCGAGCCCCTGGATTTTGTGGGTATTCGTCTAATTCCCTCAAGAATTCCCTGGAGATGTTTTGTTCATGTTTCTTTTCGAGGATCCCCATGGTTGTGTCTTTAAAAGGAACACGAAAAGGAACACCCACCGCCTTTTTTCCCCCACGCCCACGCGGCACGCTGGCAGGACGGGCGCCCGGTGCGGAAGCGCTTCCCGCCGCTGGCAGCGGGAGCCTTCGGCAGCTTGCGGGACATGCAGCGCTTCCAGGCGGAGCTCGAGCGAACTCGACAAGTCGGGAACGGAGCGAAGTGTGGCGCGAGGTCCATGGGGGGAACTGCAAACACTACACCACATATTTGCATATATATATATATATACAGATTACAAAATATATTAATATGTACATATATATATACGTATACCTTATCATACACACATTCAGGTATGTATCACAGAGTCACACATGTGTATATATATATTAGTTATATATATATATTATGTACACATATTTAGAAATACATCCATGCATGCACATACTTCTGTATATACATATGCACATATCGCATATCTTAATCGCATACATGTGTGTGTCTGTGTCTCACGTATATATCTATCTATCTAATATATCTATATAGTTTATTTATCTATTCATTTATGTATCCATTCATCCATCCAATCTAATCTAATCTCATCTCATCTAATCTAATCTAATCTAATCTAATCTAATCCATCAATCTAACCTAGCCTAACCGAACCTAACCTAGCCTAGCCTAGCCTAGCCTATCGTATCCTATCCTATCCTATCCTATCCATCTATCTATCTATCTATGTATCTATCTCTCTATCTATCTCTCTCTAAATATTTTGAGTTATTTTTATCGGATGGCCATACCCCGTATACCCCGAAAGGTAAAGCCCGAATAAGGGGTAAATAAGGGATATACCAAACAACATATCAAGCCAACCATAAATGCACTATGGTCGACACCCATGCACTTGGGGTTGGTATGGATGATGATTGAACCCGTCAAGCCAAACGTACTGTGGATGAACACATTTTCATTGTGTGGCACCAGTCGGTTGGCCAGTAGTCTCATAGGATTTTATCGATCCCCACAGAGTGATTTAGTCCATCCACAGCATGTCCAATCATTGCAAGCCGCTCTGTAAGTCTACCCCGTTCCCTTTGGGAAGTGGTGTTTTTTGGGGGTAGTGGAACCTCTGAGAGTTAGATCAATGGAAATTCGGTCTGCAAAAAAACATATATATATATATATATATACACACTTTTCCAGCCTGTATGACATGACCTACAATCAATACTCATTCAGAGCCATGGCAAGGGGAGCCATTGCAACCACTAGTGGCAATTAGGGACCATTGCGGACCATTCCGGACCATTCAGGGCCATAGCCCGCCTATGGCTCCCCTTGGCATGGCTCTGAATCAGTATTGGGTAGATAGGGAAACTGCGTCATGAGCTCATGTGTGCTAAAAGGTGAGTGTAGAGTAGTGGAGAAACAGATACCGTGTGTATACCCGGAACCAAAGGGACAAAACCTCTGAAGCGCCCCTAATTTCGAAACGCATCCAAATATCAATGATCCCACCCTCGACCAGATCCCAAAAATGGCCACACATCGGTGTTTGGCTTCTTGATCACCTATCCCGTGATTACCCCTCACGTGGGGTTCACCGGACCTTAGGTATGGCCGGTTTGGTGGTCCCATCAATATATTTGGACGAGCTGCTTTTGTTTGCAAAGCTGTTCGCACCTTGATCTGGTGTATGATCGCGTGCTGTGTCTGACCAGAACAACTCAACCAAGGGAAAGGGAGAGAGGAGAGAACAGAACAAATCACAGCCTGGAAATCAGGAATCCCATTCATGGGTGAGCTCGTTTTAAGTTTTTGCCCCAAATCGGTGAGCTAGTTATAATTGCCCCATCTACTTCCCATTGGAAACTGTCTTAAACTCGCTCCCCAAGTTCCCGGACCTGATACTGTTTCAAACAGTTCCGACTTTTTCTGGCCGATCCACGCCATCGAAAGTGAAAAAAGAAGAAGAAGAAGAAGAAGAAGAAGAGCCTGTTTGGGAAGAGAAGTGTCCACTGCAGTTTGGGCACTTCCCGACCTAAGTGTTTTGAGGCAACCTCCAGACCTGTAGAGACCATTGTCCTTTATTCCTTTGGGAGGGGGCATGTTCCACAAACCGAAATCGGCTGCCTTCCCCCCCCCATCCATCTCAATCTCAAGCTACTGGAGGTCTTTTGCGAACGAGACCACTTTGATTTGCCAGTGGCGGTGTCCCCTTTTTACTCAATGTGGTTTCGACCTTTCGAAAACAACGCGCCATGTGGCACTTGGCGTCAAGTTTCCAAAAGCTAAACGCCAATTCCCAAGCCGCCTTTCCTGCGCCAGCGCCAGACAGCGAATTGTTGTTGGCCCTTGAGACCTTTTTCGGTCAATCCACTAGTCAGCCAGTAGAGCAGACCTGCTGTGGATGGACGAAACCCTGCAGGGGGATCAAAGTCAGAAACCAGCTTCTGACGGGTGGTGCGAAGTGGATTTCGCAACCATTCACAGTATGTCCGTGTGAACCATACGCCATTTGTTTTCAAGCAGCCCCCTAGAAATCACTGTACAGTGCTCAACATGAGCATTGCACATTCCTATGAAGGGTTGAACAGACATATGTAATGTTGACCCCATATGAATGAACCCCAGTTTATTAATCGGGGGTGTCCCTGAATTTTGTGGGGAATCATCACTTTTGGAGGGGCCAAACCCCCCCCCTATTAATAAACAGGTTGGTTGATTAATAAGGAGTCAACATGAGTGGGCCGTCCTCAGATCCCTTGCCAAAAGTTTGACTTGTTAAACCAACTCAGCAAGGGACACCCAGTAATCAGCCAACTTGGACAACCAACTCAGGACACCCAACTCCTTGATCCTCAGGGACACCCAACCACTAAACCAACTCAAACGCTAGGGGCATGGCTGGGGTTCCCAAGAAACCTGGCGCCGAGCTCTCGGAACGAGCCCGCATGCGTCGGGATCGAGGAGTGCCTGGCGGAAGCGTTTCAGCTTGAGGCGGGCCTGGTGAGTGGCTCCGGGAACTTCGGATTCATCTGGAAGGAGGGCTGTGGGGAATGGAATCCACTTCTGTGATACAACAGAAAGGGCTTTCAAAGACTATTTTCTTCATATAAAGGGAGATTCCCTTGTATCACAGAAGTGGGGAGAAACCCCTTGATCCCACAACCCTGTCCGGAAGGAACCGAGTCAATACTACTTAAAGGGGCGATCGATTCGGCGCGGCAGGTAAGTGGGTAAGAACCATGGTTCTAGAAGACTTATGACCATGAGAAGTGTGTTATTGTGTCAAGTACGGTCCTACGGACAAATCCGAAGTTAACATTAATGTTGACCCCGGATCCAAGCAGAACCCTGGTTGATTAATGTTGGACAGACCCCGACCTCCCTTGAGAGGGAGCGAAAGCTGCGGCCGGAAGGGATTCAACTGGCAGCCAGCGATGCTGTCGATGAGGAAAGGAAGAGGAAGGAAGGAACAGGAAGCGGCGGTGCGGGAAGAGGAGAACGCCGCGCGACAAGGGCGGAGATGCATGCAGGTCGATGCCAGGCGTGTGCCAGACGAAGGTGCACACACGCGAGGATCATCCTCAGCTGCTGGAGAAAGAAGCCTACATCAGCTGGAGAGTATCAGGGCCTTCTGTGGGCAACCCCTGCTGTGTGAATGTGTGCCCTTATTTTTTTGCAAAGAAATTATCTTAAATTTCATGGTTTGGGGGCAAACTAGTTGGACACTAAAGAGGACCCCAAAACAGTCACAGTAAAGAGGATCGGCCTTAAATTTGATGGTTTGGGGGCCACTTCAAGAAAGGACTTCCAAAGGTGGTTCTACCACCTGGTTTTAAGAGGGCAGCTGGGTCCAGATAAATATCTATGGCCCGGTAGAACCAAACGTCAATAGTCAATAGGGGATTTTGAGGCATGGGTGTCGGAGGTATGGAGGGTATAATATATTTATATATATATATAGACACCACATATATGAAGTACCGTCAAACATACTTCTGTTGAGTTTAGTGGTCGGTGTTCATTGATATTGTGAAAATGAACAAAACCATGGCAAACAATAGGGGACTCTCAAAAAAACGATACCCGTGGAAAAGGATGGAAGCGCTGAGCTAAGTAGCGAAACGGCTGTAAGTAGGTGATTTTGACCGTGCCTTATATATACATATATATATATATGTACAGGGTCAGACTGCCTTGCAAGCTCATACTGGTGGTACAACAAAAAAACCATACATCCAACACCGACACCTGGAAATGCCCCTGAACTATGTGTTGGGTGCTGCTCAAAGGAATCATTGGTTGGCCCAGTTGGGATAGAATCGCCAGCTTATTGTTCAGAGCAATTTTGGGTATGTCAAACTAGGGGACGCACAAACAAATGAGAGGTTTCACGTTGGTGTCCCTTCAATTCAAGGTGAAAAGGGGTACCCTTAAAAATGCGCACACACTTGTAGGAATCCAGGCTAAATGGGTAGGGACGAGACATTCTTAGCTAGGCCGAGACATGTTTGTGCAAAATGCAATGTCCCCTTGCCAGACTTGGCCTGCCTTCTGCACTTTTAGCCTGGTTGAGTTTCCAACATTTTACCTTCAACCAGCAACAAATATTTCCAGTTTAACTGTGGGCAGGGGGTTCTAAGTTGCGTGTCAAGTCTTGAAGCTGTTCGATTTCCGTGGCACCTGCCTTTTGGTTTTCGCAGGGTTCATTTTTCCCTTCCAACGAGCCAAGCAAAAGCGCCGGGTCTTTCGCTGGGGGACGACCAGTTTGTTTGTTCGCAGATGGTGTTTGGATTCGTCATTTTCCCATGCTCGTAGCTTGGTTTAGTTTTTTATGAGGCCCCCCAAAAAGCAGTTCTCTAGTTATTTGGCCCCCTAATTTTATCCAAGGTCAGCAAACCAAGAATTCCCAAATCCTGAGAACTCCCAAGCCGAGTTGGGCTTCAAAGAGGAACCCCGTTTTGGCCCGTGCTTCCACTTGAGCAGCACCCAAAACCTGTAGTGGCCATTCTAGTTGGTTCTACCTGGTTTCGTTGGGGTTGGTAGTACGGTCCTTGTGAACCTTTATAACCCACTTAGGTAGAACCAAAAGTCTTCTTTGTTCAGGGTACCCTTCTCACCTTGAACATTTACAAGGCATCCACCCGGAGAACCCACAATTTCGTCAGGTCCCCCTAGCTGTAGCTTGACACATACTCCAGGGCTTCTCTCCGCTTCTTCGTTGCTCCTCTCCCTCCGCGCGCGCGCTTCTTTTCTCGTTGCTTGGAGGGCTACAGAAAGATCTCCCACGCCACGGCGCGGCGCATGCTCTACGGCCGGGACCTGGACTTTGAGTTCATGGGCTGCAAGCGCCTCGGCCTTATCGAGCCCAAGGCGAGGCGAGAAATACGGGGGGGGGGGGGGTGGGTGGGGGGGAGGGTTGGCCCCCTGGCAGGGAGAAGTGGAAGGCTCTGAGATTTCCAGCACCCTCCCACCTTTTTGTGGGATTTACGGGAAGAAGGCGAGGGGAAGTGGATGGCTCTATGTCCAATGCCAATTCGAACTGCCCCAAGCCTTTTTGTAGTCACAGTCCGTATTTGAATCCAGACGCCTCCCTCGGTCAGTACCTTAATCACCTTTTGTGTAGCATTTACGGGGTCCCTACGAAACCAAAACCAGAAGAGAGTTCTTCGTTCCGGGGAACCGCGTTCCGAGGATCGTTCACTACTCCGGGTGTGGAAGGCTCTGATTTCCAGTACCCCCCGCACCTTTGAATTGAAATTACGGGGTCCCTGCGAAACCGAAACCCAGACGAAGCCCGCCCACCCCCCCCACCCAGGATTGGCGTGGGTGCCTTTGTGCTCGAGGGCCACCTGAATCGATTTATGCTGCACCAGGCGCGGACGGCTGAGACACGTTTCATAAAACGGGACACGCGAATAAATTGACATGAACCCTTACTAAGGGACCCTTTGGTGGACATGAAATGAGACTTTGGTGGGGATTCATGTCCGCCAATCACTTTTGATGGTGCAAACATGGGTCATTGGTTTGACTTTGTTTTTGGAAAATGATTGGTGCCCCTAATATCAATCAGTTTGACATTTTGTCGGCGGTCAAAAAGCAAATCCAGTATTGCGTTCATGCGAGATGTCATGTGAAACCCACCTTTTGGAGGGAGTGTTGTTTTCGCCATCCTGGTCTCAGCGAACATGGCTCCCCCGTTTTCCACCGTTTGGTCCTTTTGTCCATCTGCTCGTGGCTTGGAGTCGCTCCCTCGATGAATTCAACCGGGGTTGTGTCAAGAGTTTCGCAAGTTTTAAGAGAGTTACCCTGTCAACAAACGGAACCTGAGCGAGGGGTCTTGGTTTGGACGATTTTCCTGCAAGGACCATTTCTCCGGTGTGTTCCATGGCAACACGACGTGGACAGGCTGGCAATCAAAACAGGGAGCCCCGTTGCCAAGCGCAGTTGTCTTTTTTTGGGTCGGATCCAATTCTTGTGAAAGGGAAACCAATGCTTATGAGTCGCATGGCTCCGATGTCTTTCGCTGGGAGAGACCAATTCTCATGAGTCCAGTGGCTCCTCTTTGGGGTGTCCTTCGCTGGACACCCCCGGCCTTTTTTTTGGTCAGGGCGCCAACGACGGGTACCGCCTGCTGTGCCTCCACTGCTTCCAGGGCCCGGACCGCGGCAAGGGCTTCGTCCTGGCGGCGGCCGGAGAGGCGCGCCGTCGGCGCGGAGCCGCGGAGTCCGTGGGGTGCAGGCCGAAGCAAAGTCAATGCCCTGGTCGTCAAGGGCAAAACGCGGCAGAGAGCGATATGCTTTTTGAGGTTAAGTTTGGGTAGCAAATTGATGGGTTCCACTGGTTTAGATGGGTTTGAAACCCATCTATTTTGCCAAAAGGCCACCTATGGTCAAGACCCCCCCAAACTCAGAGGGGCGTGTGTTTTTTCCCGATCCCAGGTAGGCTCCAAATGGAGTGGCTCGGCGCAGGTGGGCTAAGGGTTCTGCAGGTTCCGGAGAGGTTCAGGAGGTTGGGGAGACCACCTGAGCTTAGATATTATTCGTTTGTTGGGCGTCCATGACCAAGCAACACGGTGTCACCTTTGCTCACAGCATGCAAGCGACTTTGGCCGTTCTCTTCAATGAGTCCGTTTGCATTGAGATGGCAAAGTGGTTTTCTTGGTGGTTTCAAGTACGAGCTTCTGCGAAAGAGAGGCCCAGAAGAAGCTCCAAACCTACCCTACTAGGCCTTATCGGTCGCTACTAGGCGGTATTCGTTGGGTTCCCCAAGGGCAAAACGCGGCAGAGAACGATATGCTGTTTAAGGATAGGTTTGGATAAAACATGCTTTTTGAGGTTAGGTTTGGATAAAACATGCTTTTTGAGGTTAGGTTTTGATAAAACATGCTTTTTGAGGTGAGGTTTGGGTAACAAATGGATGGGTTCCACTGGTTAATTGTAAACGCTTCGCGTTGCCCGCCTCGGCCCAGCCTAGTTTGAGGGAAGGGTCAGGAACACCGAAATCCAGTGCTGGGAAGGTCCGAATCCTACTGAAAGCTTGTGACCGCACCAGTTCGCCCGTGCTAGTTCGATGTTCGGAAGCCGCCCTGCTCGGACAGTCTCGGGCAGCTTGGCTGGTCCTTGCTTGCGTGGGTTGTTGGTTGAGCTGGGCCTGAAGCTAGTTTACGGCGGGCTGGGCAGCCGCACTGAGGGGGCTGGGCTATGGCTGGGCTGGGCCTGAGGCCAGTTTCAGACACGTCAGACAGTGGCCAGCAGGCGGACTGGGCTGGGCTAGACGCTAGTTGAGCCCAGGCTGGTGAGGCCCAGTCTCGGCGCTAGATAGGCTGAGGCCTGCGAGTCTGAAACAGGGTGGGCTTGGGTGAGGTTTGCTTAGGCGGGTTGCTGGTTGGGCTGGGCCTGAAGCTAGTCTCAGTTGCCGGCTGCTGGGCAGCCGGACTACGCTGTTGGTGCGCCTGGAACTTCGGCTGGGCGGGCTGGGCTGAGCTGTGCTTGGGCGGGTCGCTGGATGTCATACACACTTGGGCCTGAGGCTGGGTAGCGAGCTGGAGCAGGAGGTCAAGGACTACGCTGCTGGTTGCGCCTGGAACTTGGGCTGAGCGGGCTGGGCTGAGCTGTGCTTGGGCGGG
>CAUJNA010001524.1:413591-478591 GCA_963377175.1 Effrenium voratum
TGCTGCTTTGAGCCGATGGGCTTATTAACGCCTGTACAAGACAGCTGATGCCACTGAGCAAAATAACGCCAAAAGAGCATATTTACACACGCACAAAACAGCGCCGATGCCACTGAGCAAAATAACGCCAAGCACTGAAAATCATTGATGTCGCTAGGCAGCAGCAATGTCGATGATGCAGCGGGGACCCAGCTTTGTGTCCTGGTGCCGCGGTTCGCTCATCTCACTGCATAAGCCAATGACATCGATGCGGGCAGCAGTGTGCAGGCCCACAACCTCTGCGATTGTGGTCGCTGGCTCAGGCACATGCTGCTTGAAGTCCTTGGCGTCCAGCACGCGCACCTTTTTTGAGCGACGAAGGTCCAGAACAAGCTTGATGGGAGCCGCGATGTACTGCGGCTTGTCATCTGCAAATAGCAGTTCGAAAAACCTCCATGTGGAAGCAATTTGAAACTGCTCCTCAAGCTTCTTGAGTTCCGTCTCGTTGCCCTTTTGCATCTTGGCGCTGCCGAGGCAATACAACCTTGGACTGGGAGAGACAAACGTCACCACAAGCTTCTTGCCCTGCTTCATCTGGCCATTCCACATGTACTCGTAGGACAGCGTCTGCACGTGGCTCACTGCGAGCAGGAAGGAACCCATCCGGGCTGATTCCCTGGTGAGCTCATCCAAAGGCAGGTCACTGCTTGCCATCGCTCTGTCAAAGAAAAATGGTCGCCTAGCCTACTACGCGCCCTGCTAAGCTCGACATTGCAACAAATTACAAGTTCGACGCGCATTCAAAGACACACACTTGCAACCATGGCATGCCCAGACGTGACCCTGCGCAAATTGCGGTGTTTTTCCGACTAAAGGACGCAGCGCTTTTTCCATCCTATTGAGTTTGGCGTGTCAGCACGCGGTGCCGCACGCGTCTTCCCAGCCTAAAGATTCCACAGCTGCCACTGCTTCTTGCCTTGTGCGGGCAGCCTTTTCACCGAAAAGGCGCTCAAACGTTTCAAGCAAAGCCTGGGGTGGACCTGACTCAATCACGGTGCGCGCGGACTCCGTGAGGCCAACTGTAAGCAAGCATGCCAGCGAGCGAGGTCGAGAAAGCAACACGTACACGGTCAAAAATTTGATTTCGGCAGATGCTCGGCGCGGCAGTGTGAAATGCGCAAGAAGCCCTGGCTCGGCTGTGGTGCCTTGCATTGTGTACAAAGGGCACGCTTTGGCCGGCATGAAAGGATAGGCCGTGCGCCGCACCTGCGTGCTAAACCCGTCCTTCGAAGTAAACGTCCATGTTTGGGTCTGCGGCGAGATTTGCACGACTCCCTTATAAGATTCACAGTGAGGACAGCTCTCGTTATACACAATGTGTGCCTGGCAAGGCTTTGGCGGAAGAAACTCTATGTCACAATCATCAATTTTCACATACACAGCCGTCGGGAGTCGAGAAAGCAGGTGCTCTCTTCCAAGATTGCCTGGCACCTTTTCTGCGAAATCTATTTCCACTATCGTTCCCACAACGTCTTGAATGACAAACGGCAAAATAACTGCCATTGTAAAACGAATGCTTTGGCCGATGTGCATGAGGTTGATTCCTGGTAGTTTTTTCGTAGCTTGCAAGCTTGGCACTGCCAACATCTCGCGGAAATGTTGGCGCTCGCAAACTTTGCTGGGCAAGTCCACGGCCTGGACGTAGAACAATGTTTTGCCTTGTTTCTTTGACGAACACCTTGCGCGCAAAAAGGCTGCCATAGCTGTGATGGTCCACAAGTAGCTTGAATGATACCAAGCTTCGGTTGCTGCGGCTAAGGCGGCTGGGTCTTGAAAATCTTTGTGGCCTTCCACTCTTGTGGCGCAAAGTGCTTGCCACTCCTCGTCACTCAAAGCAGCGCCGCCTGGTGTGCGCATTTTGTTGAGAATCGACTCTAGCCGCTTGTCTGTAAACCTCATTGCTGTCTGCATGACAAAGACTTCGGGTATGTTAGAAAACATACTCAGGGCAGCCCTGTGCTCATCATTGCCGACATGGCTGCTTGCCAGCAGTGATGAGGTGTTGGGGACAGGCGGCAACTGCAGGTGGTCGCCCGCCAGAATCAAGAAGGATATTCGACCGAACAGCTGAGAAGGCCTCGCGTAAGA
The DNA here is from genome assembly GCA_963377175.1 of Effrenium voratum. Lineage (NCBI taxonomy): Eukaryota > Dinophyceae > Suessiales > Symbiodiniaceae > Effrenium > Effrenium voratum. The sequence goes on from CAUJNA010001524.1 coordinate 415,719, forward strand.
GGCAATGTCAAGATTATATCTGTCACTGCGACAATATGTCGCACGAAGAGAGGACCCATGAAGCAGCATGCTTTGACATTGACTAAACTCATCTAGTATTAAAGCTCCTGCTTGCCCCAGCACGGCGTCTAGCTTTTTCCGGTCTGCGTGCTTTCGAAGCGCTAAAGCATGGGTTTTCAAGGAATCAGTTGCCTTGAGCGCAACCAAGTTGTGGATTGTGCGGCCTCCAAGTAGCCTGGCCGCTTTGTTGCTGGGCGCTGCCAATTGCACTTGGCTAAAGTAAACAGATAAAAGCGGCTTGAGAATTTTCACAATTATCGTCGTCTTCCCACATCCGCCCCCTCCCACGAGCAATGCTCTAACGCAGCCTAAGTCGCTGGGCAACTGATAGGTTGTTTTGTCAGCGCGCTGGCGCCAGGCATGTTCCAGCGGCCATACCATCAAAGCCACAACTTGAACTTGCTCGGCGTTGAAGGGAAAATTTTCCATAAGCTTTCTCGCGTAACAGCCTGGCCCTTGCCACGCTAAGGGCACGTCAACTTCAGTGATCCCCTGCTCGGCTCGAGCACGGTTGCGAGCAAGCATATCTTCAAGCTGCTTCAAAGCAAGTTCTGTGGTCAAGTTTTCACGGGCATGCGCGGCACACAAGTCTTGCTCGCGTGCTTCTTCCGCTCTCAAAAGCTTAACAACAGATTGCTGGTGCGTTTTTAATTTATCAGCTGCGCTGGCAAACTGGCCTCGTTGCCAATCTAATCGCACGTTGCTTGGCTCGATGCCACTTGCAGGCGCGAGCAGTTCGCTGGCAAATGTATCTGCGAACTGTTGCATTTGCATGTCTGCCTCTGCATGCCTACCGGGTTGCTTTGCCCGCGCAGTTTCATCCTCACGGCGCAGAATACTCACACAATCAGTCAGCGTGAAAAACACTTTGGGCCTAGGTTGCTCGCAGTCGCTGAAAAATTCATCACACACATCACTGTCAGCAAGGTGAACCTGCTGCTCTTCGTCTGCACGCGCGCTGTGCTCACCACTGCTCGAAGATGCATTATCCGTGTCTTTGGCCCCTGCTTTGCTGAGCGGCTTTGATTTAGCTAGCTGCTGGAGCAATAGGTTTTGCGCAAGCTGCTCAGACTGCAGCCCGGAAAACTCTTCCAGAGACAGCTGTTCGGCGTGGTGGCCACTTTGAACACCAAGGTAGCAACACAACTTATCGTAAGCTAGATCTTGCGGAACGGAACAATTCGACAAAATGAGTTGCATCAAAGTAGCACGCAGCAGGTTGGCTTCTGGGTCACTTGAGCCCCGAGGAAGGCTTGGGTCCCACCAGTGCTTTAGCAGTCGTGTGTCATGCACCACGGCGATTTTTTCGGACAAGTTGTTTTTTTCTTGCGCCTGCCGTGCAAGCAACTGAATGCGCGCACGCTGCGCCCTCCAAGCTGGCATGAACTGAAATCTTTGCGTGCGCGCAGGCTTGCTAACTGCGGCTTGGAAATTGAGGGGCGAGGAACAGCAGCCTGAACCTTGGCAGCGAAATGGCAGCAAGAGCATGCTCATGTAGGCCGCGTGATCTTCCGCTTGTTCTGCGCTGTCTGGCGGCAACGAAGGCCCAACAATCCTGGGGATAACCAAATGCCAATTTAGCTCTTGACAATACAAGTGGGCCAACTGGTAATGACAATCGTACAAGAAATGGCCAGCGCGGCTAGAAGAACACTTTGGTTTCCTAACCCGCCGCACCCGCGAAGCGTAAACAAGGAAAGGCAAAACCGCAAGGAACGGCCCACGATGCAAATAATCATCATGTGTGGACGCAGTCGTCCGCAGAACGGCGCCATTCCAGCACTCTTCTTCTTCCTCCTCAGAATCTTGCAGCAGTTGGGCCGGCTTGTTTTCAACCTCTTCTTCTTCGTCAGACCCTTTTTCTGGCAAATCTACGTCTGGTGGGTCGGCTATGGCAAGCTCTACAAACTGCAAAGGCACCTGCGCCGGCTCCATGTGCCAGCGCGTTGATGCGCCAACGCTAGCGCAGATGCGGCGGCATTCTTGCAACATGTACCAAGCCTTTGATATGAACAAAGGCAAGTCACTGTGAGTGGTCCAAGCGTGCGCTGAACAAAGCACTGTTGTCGCTAATTCTGTACCGCTCACCCACGATGATCTATTTGCAGCAGCTGCGAGGCGCAAAACAATCCTGCGAGCACGGTACTTTGTGTCGAATGTAGCTTCGGTTTCCTGCTCTTCTATTTCCAGCCTGCGAATGCCAGAAGCAAATTGCGTGGTGATGCTCTGCAATGCCTCCATGGGCTTGGCAGCATACTTAGTTATATAGAAGTCACAACTGTGAGCCGCAACATGCTGCGACATAATGGAAATCGCCAGCTTCGCCAGCGTGCCGGAACATGCGCCACTCAATTGCCGAGTTGGCGCCCCCAGGGCTGAGGCCAGCGCACGCACACTGCAACGCAGTTTGAGCCCACCATTCTCGTCCACTTCCGGAAAACCTCGCACCAAGTACTTGTAGTCCGAGTTGCTTCGGTTGCAGACCTGCGAGATGTCGGATGTGGCCGTGCGAAAAGGCTGCGTGAGAGGCACAGCTACTAGGCCGTACTGATTCGGGTCGTCACTGGTTGAAAGCGCAGAGGCCGGCCTAGGCAGTTTGCCTCGACGTCGGACCCGCTTGCCGCTAAAAGTAGCCACATGGAAGCAGTGGAAGCGACATGGGACTGCGCGCTTTGATTTTAGCAACTTCTTTTTTTCAGCAATGGACTTTTTTACGCTTTTAAGACACGACGCGGTGCACTCATGATTGTGCGTGTGACAGTGAAGAAAACGGAAATCTGCCGCAAACTCTTGCTGCCACTGCCACGCGTCTCTGGCAAGTTCTTCTGAGTCCGCAACCCCCCCTCGTGCATGTTTGTAGCCGGTGACTTCCTGCCGTTCGTTGAGCACCCAGGGCAACGCCTCTGCCGGCGAAACAGCTTCAAGCTCTGAGCCAAAGTCGGTTGTCACAAGTGCTGGGAGCCTGTAACGCGGAAAAACACAGAGCTCTGCCCCCGTCAGCTCAACCTCACGATAAATGTTTTTCGTTGGGCGTTGCTCTTGCTCTGCTGCAGCGTGCTCTCTGCGCACGTGCGCTAATGGCTCAGCAGGCGTCACAGGAACTAGCACTCTTTGTGTGACACCGTCAGCTTCGAAAGCGCCGTCGAATTTGCTTTGCTGCTGCTGTGGTAAACTAAAGGGCTCTGCTGGCAAGGAAACCCCGAGCTGTCGCGCTGGCAGTGTGGCGCTTTCGTATTGAAGGGTCTCAACTTGTTTCAGCAAGCCTGCATTGTGCTCCCGCATGGCATCGGCAATGACTGCCGCATCCTCACTGCCTGCTACGCTAGGCCATGCGATTTGAAACCCAGCAGGTAGCCCGTAAGTTTTCCGATGGCCATGTTGAAACCCGCGGCCTTGCGACTCCAGCGGCTCAAACGAAGCCACGGCAAAACCCGCAATGCCTGGTGCCCCACTCGAAGCATAGTCATCTTCGATGAAGAAATTCCCACTGCTGCGGGAGAGATGGAAGTCGCCAAGCGAAGCTGAGTCGATGCCAAATAAGTGCCGCAAGCCCAACTCTTCCATCAGCAGCCAAAACTTTGCAGTGCACACAGGGTGCGCGGAAGTTAGCTCGTGCATTCTTTGCAGCGTAGGCATAGTGGGCACAGCCTTGCGAAGGTTGATTGAAGCATCCGTGCACAACTGCAACATGAGTGGACTGTGGGTGTCTGAATAGTTGTGCGTGCTAAAAGTGGTGAGGCTGCCGAAAAACAAGTTCATAGAATGCCCATGATGCCGAAGTCGGATTTTGTATCCTTCTGTCAGCGGCACTGTTGAAGTCGAGAACAGCATGTGCCGCAGCGCTGCTTTCACATTGGCAGGCACGTCTGGTTTTTGAGCAAGCTGCATAACAGTGGCTGGCTGGTCCTGCTTGGCTGCCTCAAGAAAATCCTGCGCATTGGCTGATGCAATTGTCCGAACATCTCGTTCAAAGCCAGTGCGCTCGAACGATGCCTTGACAAGCTTCATGGTTTGCATTCGCCGTAACAAGTCCCCAAAAACAGCAACAAACTCAGGAGAATCAAAGCGGCTGACGGCCCTAGCTTTGTAAGGATTAGCACTGTCGTCTGCTTCGCATTGATATTCAAGTTCTTCACGCTGCAGCAACGCGCTAAACAGCTTCTGATACGATAGTTCTGGATTCGGTCTGTTCGGCAGACCCGGCACGGCATCCCCATAAAAGAACTCAACAAAACAACTCGGATACGCAATTGGGTCAAAAGAAGATAGCGGTCGGTTGGTAGGGACAGCTATTGCATCAACGTGCGGTTGGCCCTGAGAGTTTAGGGCCCCTTGAGTGTCAAGCAATCCTTGCGCCAGGCGATCAGCGGACGCCTGCTTCAAAAGCTTTTTCATCGTGTCCTGCAAGTCGATCACGATCCGTTTGCAATTTTCTTCTGCGCCGACTTGTCTTACAGTTGCTGTCACGTCTTGCAGATTGGAAGACCCTGTGGTTGCCCGTGAAGTTTTGGAAACTTCAGATTGCAAAATTTGCAGCTTGGCTTGCATGGCTTGAAATAGTTGAACCGGCTTAGGGTCCTGTTCAGAATCCAAACCTATCATGACGGCTGGTTCCTGCTGGCAATCAACATCATCAGGTCCGTCAGGCCCATTGTCACCAGCATCATCACTTGCCGCCTCGCTGCCGGCTTCGCCTTCGGCGTGAACATTTGTGTCTGCAGGGCCGCTCATGCTGCTTTCTAGATTCCGCGCTTCCGGCAAAGAAATAGCATGATCCAAGAGCTCCTGAGGCACGGCTGAATCTGGCAATCGTTGCACCGCTGCTTGGTCAACCCGTACATCTGCGTAGGCAAGGCATACGTTTCGTCTGATTTCAAGACAACGCAAAAACTCCATACGGTCTACAACAAGGGCTTTGCATAATTTGACATCCTCGATGCTCCGACAAAACACGACCACCAGCGAATCCAATACTTTGTTGATGGAGGGCAAAATGTTCGCGCTGCTAGCTTCAGCCTGCGCAAGCAAAATTGTTCCTCCAATCAAGCCTTTGTGGGATTCACTCGCCGCGCCCTGCCCCAAAAACACTTGGCGCAAGCAAAGCCGACCTTTGCCCAGCAATAACTTGGTGCCCATGCTGAGGCTTTGAAACGCTGGGTGCTCTCTGCCAAGCCAGTTGTGATTAGCTAAAGCTAGTGGCGCCATCCAGACTTTTTGTGCAGAACAAAAATGGTCTATGCAAGTTCGACACGCTAGTGCGGTTTGATCCTTACAGCCAGCTCCGGCACAATATGGGCGGGCGGATGTTGCTGGGTCCCAGGCAACTTTAGCAACTCTGCGACTGTGCAAAAGCCAATGCATGCTCTCACAGTCAGGGTGGCGAACGCTTGACGCATAAAGTTCGCTTTCAGGAATTGATGGAAAGGCGGCTTTGTATTTTTCAACAGCAAGAAAGTGATGCACGTCCTCTTTTGGCCCCACGCAGAACTTACCAAATTTGACAAACAGCGATCCTTGGTCGTGCTCGTCACCTTGTTCCGCTTCATAGAAAAACTTCTTCCATGTTGTTTTTCCTGCTGGCTCCTGGAACAAGTAGACTTCAAAGCGGTGTTCCAAATAGTCACGCACGGCGCAAAACACACAGGCAGCTAAACTTCTTGGCTGAGCCTGCGTGGTTGCTTTCGCGGACCAATCGTTGGAAGAACCTGGAACGCTATGCTGTTCAAAAAATGCAAAATTTTGTATCAATGACCGCTTCACCCATGCACGCATTGGCTGGTGGCCACGGGCGCTCGCTTTGAAAAATAATCTTTTGCGATACTCCGCAAAGTTTCCATGATGGGCCAGGCAGTGGACTTGCAGAGCCGCCATGCTTGCCAGCGATGCGTGACACAGCTGACAAGTAACCGGAGGTGGCAGATACGCTCGATCTACATCACCCGGATTTCCAACGGCCGTCGGAAATGAGTCTATTGCAAGTGTTTCTTTGCTGGGCACAGCAACGCCAGGTATGTAAGACGGCTTTGGCCGCAGAAAGGGCATCCAGAAGCTTAACTTGCACGCGCGGGCCTTGATCTTGAGAATCCGATGCAACGCACACAGCATAGCAAGCGTCAACACATCCATGTGTTCTATTGAGATGCTATGTTGCACGAAAAAGGCAAAAGCTTCTTCAACTATTTCAGCCACTGCACTATCATCATCTACCACCTCAGTGTCCAGCAAGAATCGCGCATTGCTTTTGACATTGTCCACACAAGTAACATATGCTTTCAATCTTGCTCGCGCGTTGTCCTTCAAGGTGTCGAACGAAGCCGCTGCAGTTACAGCACGTGCTCTCCGCTGCGCTTGCAACAAATCAAGTAGCTGGCTTCGAAGCAAAGGCAGCTGTGTGTAGTGATAATTCGGTAGCTCTATCAAAGCAAGTTGACGGGCACGCTGGGACGCAGAGGGCTGCAGCCCCTGCTCAGTTGCAAGTGGGAAAATTGCGTCTCCGCGCAGTAAGCTTTCAGCAAGCTGCGGCAATGTCCTTGGGCAGAACGGCTCCGCTTCGCAGGCTTCGCGAACATCCTGCTTGGCCAGTTCGCGCTCTGCTTCACACATGACTGCCACGCTTAGCTCGTAATGCAGAAACTCTGTTGGCAGCCGTAGCCGCTGCTGCTGCACACGCACCTGGCGAGTCAAGCCAGCTTGAGCCCACAACTCCTTGTCTTGGCGAATTTTTTGCGCCAAGCCCGTATTGGTGCTCAAGTTGGCCAGGCTGAAAACACGGTCTTTGAGAACACGGTGTTCGCCGTCTTGCTGCCATTCGTTTTTCAGCTTCAACCACATGGTGAATAAGTGCTTCTTCCACCAAAATGCTGGAAGGTCACAGCGATTGCAAGCTGTTTCGTTGGAATCAGCTAGCGCAGTCTGGCGGCTCGACTGCATACAAGCATCTGTCGCAGGCCTGGGTTGGCCAGTGGAGCTTGCTTCAAGCAGTTGCAGCACTGTTCCACGCGCGGACTGCTCTGCTTTCTGACTTCCTGTGCGTGCATGCTTTGCAGGCTGCGCACTTGTCACCTCGCATGAATTGGAGCAGCTGCTCGCTGCCTCCGGCATCATAGGCCGTTTGGGCTGAGTTGATCCCGGTTTGTTTGCTTTGCAAGGCCATCCAGCACCACGGTTGGTTGACTCACCAGGGCCGTGCCAACCCAAGCTAGCGCCAAGCTCACGCGCAGCCCCTTCGTCTGCCTCACAGCGTTCACGCGCGGAATTTTCCGCGTAAGCCACCCAGTTGCAACTGCTGGCCGAGTTGCCGCTGCTACCATCCGCGGCTTCAATGCGGATGCGCTTGGTTTCTCTAGGCTCAATGTCAGGCTCCGGCTGCAAGCTGCCTTGCGTATCAGTGGCAAGGGCATTGGTGCAAGCATTTGCTTCGGAGACAGCTGCTGCGCTTGCAACTGCTTCAACATCTGGCATCGCTTCTTCAGCTGCCTGGTGCCTCATGTTCCGGGCGTGTGTTTCAACAAAATGCACAAACCTTTCTAGGCAAGCTTTCTTCGTTTCAGGCAACGCTCTCCGAGGCAAGCCCCAGCGGGCTGCAAGCGCTCGCCACTCGTTCAAGCTGCCACGTTTGGACGAGCTGCCGTGCAGCTCGCAAAAATGCAGCATGGCCTCGTAATGCGGAAACTTCTTGAAGTAAGTCTTGTGTTGCGACATTAGAGCAACAGCATCCTCATAAGTGCTCACAATAAGCGCATTGCCTTCGGGAGTGGCGCCGTTATCTATTCCATCACCGCTGGCGCAGGCACTGGCGGTTGCTTCAATGCTGTGCTCAGCTGAACTGCTGGCTGCTGCGCTGGCAAGCTCTGCTCCCGACTCAACATTGTTGGCTGGCAGCCCTGCAACGAGCTCCAAAAACTTACCGAGGCAGCTTTGCTTCATTACAGCCAGTTCCTCTCGAGGCAAGCCCCACCGAGCTGCAAGAACACGCCACACATTCACATCGCCGCGTTTGGAAGCTCGCTGGTGCAATTCCATGAACTTAACCATCTGGTCATACTCGGCGCAACCTTCAAAGGCATCTTTCTTTTCCTCTAACACAGCAACAGCATCTTCAAATAATGCTAGTTTCGGTCCACCCGCTCGCAAAGGGTTCGCTACAATACGAATTGCTGCACCCTGGGCAAGCAAGTCCAATGGGGTACGCGGGGCGACCCGCCTGCCGTCACACAGAAACTGGCAATGCTGCAAGAGACCACTTGGCACATGCAATGCAACAAGGTCCTGCAGCAAGCAATCGCTGTCGGCCAACACGCAACAAATCGTTCTGCCATACGCCGGCTCCACAAGCAAAGCTTGGAAGCCATGGGCGCGCACATTGTGTTTTGACACGCGCTGCTTTTGGGCTCTCACTTGCCCCAGCCAAGTTCGACACGCAGCTTTCCAGCAAGCCACCATTTGCCCGAGCATCAAGAAAACTAACAAACGACGCCATCGTCGACGCCAGTGTACAAGCAAACGCCTTGAAGGAATCGGACACAAGAACAAAACAAAACAGCCTCTGTGTTGCTCAAAGCTGCCCCTCTTGTTCTGCAATCGCCTGCGCTGTACTTTGCGAGCTTTTGCTGCAACCTGCCTTTGTGGCAACACTATGAAGAAACCTCCAAGACCAGCAAACAACGCTACTTTCAAATACAACGGCGCCGCGGCTAAGAAGCACACAACATGCGCCGCAAGCAAGGCCAAAGTGAACATTCTTCGCCGACACTTCGTAGATTTCTTGCACTTGTTGACGGCAATCCTGCAGCACACGCAGCGCTGCGTGGACAATGATGGAAAGCACTACCCAGGTCAGACTACGATACACGAACTTCTCATGTTTGTGGCTCTTGCAACACACACACAGGATCCATCGCAGCTCCTAGTAAGGAACAGAAGTGCCAGGTTTTCCGTGCAAAACCATGTCCAATATGCTCCATACACTTGGAGTGCGGAACAATAAGCAAATACAGCCCCAGGCACAACCCAATGTTGTCAATGCTCCTCCAGCTCTCCTTTGACAATCACCCACTCTCCTGGCGCCAGTCACGTAGCCATCAATCAAAAAAACATGGCAACTCACAACAGCAAAGCTGGCCCAAGAGCATTGCCAAACTTGTCAGCATGAAGGCGTGCCAGCTGATTTCTGCATCGGCCATCTGCAGCCATTGCACCTTCTTCAAGCCAGGCGTCTTTTGCGGCAAACCCATGACCAAAAAACAACGGTGATATTTACAAGCGAGCCGAGCCAAAAACAACCTTCGGTAGCACGCATGCTGTTTTGCAACCACATGTCTGGCATGCAATTTGCACAAAGCAGCTACGTCCGCTCCACTGTCTCCTCCGATCCCGCCATGGCGTGGACACAGCGCTGCTTCAGCTATAATTGAAATAGGTTCAATGTACCTGCTGTCTGGATGCACAATTGCTGTTCCTGGCTTCTGCGCTTTGTTCAAATTGTTCGCAAAAGATGCAGTTTAACATTGCCTCTCACCGAGTAATTGATGTCTTCTGCCCTTCCCAGCATGTGATGTCAACACACAAAACTTCGCAGATGCTTCGAACCAATCGAAACCAGATCACTCTGCGCAAAGGCGACAAGCTTCAAGAATAGCATGCTTCTTTCAAATCCAGTCCGCCCAGCAGTTGACAGGGCAAGCAGCCCACCGCTTATCAAACGCGTAGCATATTATTCGCTGCGTTGGTGCAAAAGTAGTGCCTACATGGCAGCACCCGTGAAACGCTCATATTTACTCCAACATCGTCCCGAAATTGGAACTCTTCGCAATCAAACAAACGGATTGATTATATGATATTATACATTACGCCCAGACATGAGTTTGGTGTCACAGACTCTCGTGACTCCTGCGTCTGCCACGCCAGCCAAAAGAGACACTGTTCACCCCAAATGATAGCGCGCGCTCGACCACGTCCTCGCTGGCCTGCACACGCGGCCGCCGCTTGCACCCATGCCTGCCAAATGGTAAGCGCGCCCGCTCAAGAGCACCTTCTCAGCATTGCACCCATGCCTGCCAAATATTAAGCACACCCGCTCACATGCGCCCGCTCAGCACTGCACCCACGCCTGCCAAATGGTAAGCGCGCCCGCTCAAGACCACCCGCTCAGCACTGCACCCATGCCTGCCAAATGGTAACGCTTACGTGCGCGCGCTCAGCACTGCACCCATGCCTGCCAAATGGTAAGCGCACCCGCTCAAGACCACCCGCTCAACAGCACCCGCTCAGCACTGCACCCATGCCTGCCAAATGGTAAGCACACCCGCTCACGCGCACCCTCTCAGCACTGCACCCGTGCCTGCCAAATGGTAAGCGCACCCGCTCAAGAGCACCCGCTCAGCACTGCACCCATGCTTGCCAAATGGTAAGCACACCCGCTCACGTGCACCCGCTCAGCACTGCACCCATGCCTCCCAAATGGTAAGTGCGCCCGCTCAAGAGCACCCGCTCAGCACTGCACCCATGCTTGCCACATGGTGAGCACACCTGCTCAGCGCTGCAGCCATGCCTGCCAAGTGGTAAGCGCACCTGCTCAAGAGCACCCGCTCGGCACTGCACCCATGCCTGCCCAATTGTAAGGACACCCGCTCACGTGCACCCGCTCAGCACTGCACCCATGCCTGCCAAATGGTAAGCACACCCGCTCAAGAGCACCCGCCCAGCACTGCGCCCATGCCTGCCAAATTCAAGTGCATCGGCTCACGCGCTACACGTTGGCGGTCCATGACGCTCATGTGGCACTGCATACTCTCCAAGGGGTAAGCAAAAGCATGACTTGACAAAGTTCACGGACTGCATCTTGAGGCTCGACTTTTTTTTGCCGGCCGTTTTAGGCTTAGGTTTGACACGCATGAAAGAGTTCGCATTACTGAAACATGTTCATTCGGCTTAGTTGGGCATTTCTGGGATGCAATGCCCGCTTCCGCTTCGTGTACAGGTACAACTCAAACAATGTATGACTCGACCACAGGCATTGCTAGCCTTTTTTTTCGGGTCGTTTGGAGCGTGTGGCCTTGGTGAACCACACTACACATTGCAAAAAACTCTGTTTTTTCGTCCAGATTCGTGGGGCAAAACAAGGATGGCCCGCAGCGTGCGGGTTTTGCACGTGCTGTTTTTTCAGTGTTTCCATGGGTCTGCTTCGAACGTGGCTTGGAGGATTCGACAAAAACGCGGGAGTCTCCAAAAGCCGTGATACCATGTGTTTGTGTGTGTGTGTTTCCCACAATCTTCCTGTGCGCCTCCCAGAAAGAAGCCAACCTCCTATGTGCTGGAGAAGCTTAAATCTGGCACACACATGCCTGCAAAACACACATGTGTACTGCCAAAACACAAGTGTTCCTGGAACATGTCAACGCGCATACGTTCTCACAAACAACCACACACAACAGAACATATCTTCACATGTGTTCACCTGCAACACACATATGTGTACACATGGAACACAAACACGTGTGAAATTTAAAACACGCATGTGTGTACACGTCGAACACACATATGTGCAAAACTGGAACACACGTGTGTGTTCAGCTGGAACATACATACTGTGCGTGTTCACCTCCAACACACATATATGTGTATACGCGGCACACGTAGATGTGCACACGTGAACACACATATACGTTCATCTGCGGCACACACACATATGTGTTCAACACAAAAACAAACATGTTTTCTTGGAAGGCACACACATGTGTACACCTTGAACACACATATGTGTTCACCTACGACACGCTAATGTGTTCACGTGGGACACACATATGTGTTCACCTCGAGCACAAACACGTGTCCAATTCAGACACACATGTGTGTACACGTGGAACACACATACGTGTTCACCTAGAATACAAAGTCGTGCAATTAAAGCACACCTGTGTGTACACGTGAAACACACATACGTATACGACTGGAACACACATATGTGTTCACCTGGAACACAAACACGTGTGCAATTAAAGCACACATGTATGTTCACGTGGAATAAAACACATATGTGCACACGTGAACACACATATATGCTCACCTGAAGCACACACACACACATGTGTGCACCTCGAAAAAAACATGTGTTTTCTGGGAACACATATACGTGCTCACCCCGTTCACCTGGAACACACATATAAGGCCACCTGGAACACATATATGTGCTCACTTGGAACAGACATATGTGTTCACCTGCAACACAGATGCAGACCAGGATCACACAAACATGTTTAACCAGAATAAACTTATGTGTTGACTTGTAACACACATATGTGTACACGTGGAACACACGCATGTGCATATGTGGAGAAACATGTGTGCAACACAAATGTGCAACGCATATGCGTTCACCTGCACAACAAACATGTTTTCACATGGAAGTTACATTTTCTGCACGCCTGGGCCACACATATGTGCTTTATCAGAACAATCGCATGCTTTCACCTGGAACACAAACATGCGCTCACGTGGAACAAACTTATGCGGTAGGTTCAACTGGAAAACAAACATGTGCTTCTTGGAAGGCACACACATGTGTACACCTTGAACACACATATGTGTTCACCTACGACACGCTAATGTGTTCACGTGGAACACACATACGTGTTCACTTGGAACACAAACACGTGTCCAATTTCAACACACATGTGTGTACACGTGGCACACACATACGTGTTCACCTGGAATACAAACACGTGCAATTAAAGCACACGTGTGTGTACACGTGGAACACACATATGTATACGACTGGAACACACATATGTGTTCACCTGAAACACAAACACGTGTGCAAACACACATGTGTGTACACGTGGAACACACATATGTGCTCACTTGGAGCACAAGCACGTGTCCAATTCAGACATACATGCGTGAAATAAGGTCTTCCAAGATGGCGTCCGTGTCAGAAGCTTTCCTCCACAGTAAAGCATGCATTTGCATAGCATGCCCAGCATGGCAAATTCCCGGGACACCTCGAACAGCTGAGTTCTTTCCACCGAAGGAAAGAATCGGCTGGGCGCCCAACTGCAACACCGCCCATTGCTTATATTTGTTTGCCAAAGCTTTCCAAATCCTCTGCAAGCTCCTCGCAAAACTTTTGGCAGTGAACGCCGTGCCAAGTGCAACGTCATCTTCCAATACCAACACAGCTGCGGAATGTTGCAGCTGTTTCCGCACGTGCTGCAGCACGCTAGCGTGCGATCTGGAACAAGCATGCTGAGCAAAGATGTCCAGTGCGCCAGCATCAGCCAGCCGGCCAGGCCGAAACCAACGAACAACTCGCTCCTCCTTCTCGTCGTAACTCAAACGCCACGTCTGCTTCGTCACTTTTTTGACGCGCCCTCCTTGCTGCAAAAGTTTGCTGCCATCCACAGCCTTGACCCTGCGAACATTTCTAAGGCCCACAAACTTGCACAACTTCTTTGCACTGCGAAGTCGGTCTGCCTGCCGCTCCAAGTTGAGGATGTATGTTGGCAAATCAGGCAGCCGCAGCGCACACATCCATGGACTGTCAAGCACGGCTCTATGTGCAACTCACCATCGCTATGGCTTTTGCGCAAATGCGCGCGTGTGAGAAAGAAAGAGAAATAGAGCACTGCCAGACTAGACCCCACCGCATTTCATCCGCCCTTGTAAAAACAAAACACTGTTCAAGCCTGCAACTGTGACGTCTCGTGAGCTTTTGTTGAGCTAACCACACAAGCAAGTTGGGCGAGCCGACCCAGCACCTACATCACGCTGCGGTCTTCAATCAAAGCAAAATAAAGCAAACCTCAGAAGATCATGTTTACCAACAAGCCACCCCCTCAGTCAAACCAAGGCTGCGCGACAATGTAGGACAAACGATCGAAAACAAAGAGGCGAGCGAAGCGGCCATAGCCACAAAGCCAAACACCCAGGCTGAGAGACCACATGAAACAGAAAAGAACTACAAGGAAAACAAAGAACAACTGGGGGAGAACGGGAGACAAATGAAGGGAGACAAAGGGAGACAAGTAAGTCCGTCCGCTTGGAGAGCCGTGCCAGACATCCAGGCTGGGAGACAACGGGAAACAAATGAATCCATCTACCGGCAGAGCCGTGCCAGACATCCAGGTTGGAAGACAACGGGAGACAAATGAAGGGCCGCCTGGAGAGCCGTGCCAGGCATCCAGGCTGAGACAAATCAAGGGAGACAAGTGAATCTGTCCGCTTGGAGAGCCGGGAGACAAATGAACCCGTGCACCCAGAGAGCTGCCAGACACCCAGGCTGGGAGACAACGGGAGACAAATGAAGGGAGACAAGTGAATCTGTCCGCTTGGAGAGCCGTGCCAGGCATCCAGGCTGGGCATCCAGGCTGGGAGACAGTCGTGCCAGGCATCCAGGCTGGGCAGGGAGACAACGGGAGACAAATGAACCCGTCCACCCACAGAGCTGCCAGACACCCAGGCTGGGAGACAACGGGAGACGAATGAAGGGAGACAGAGGGAGACAAGTGAACCTGTCCGCCTGGAGAGCCGTGCCAAAGGGAGACAAGTGAATCTGTCCGCTTGGAGAGCCGTGCCAGGCATCCAGGCTGGGAGACAACGGGAAACAAATGAACCCGTCCACTCAGAGAGCCGTGCCAGACACCCAGGCTGGGACACAACGGACAAAGGGAGACAAGTGAACTGTGCGCCTGGAGAGCCGTGTCAGGCAGAGACAAGTGAATCTGTCCGGGAGACAACGGGTCCGCCTGGAGAGCCGTGCCAGGCATCCAGGCTGGCAGACAACGGGAGACAAATGAAGGGAGACAAAGGGAGACAAGTGAATCTGTCCACCTGGAGAGCCGTGCCAGGCATCCCGGCTGGGAGACAACGGGAGACAAATGAAGGGAGACAAAGGAGACAAGTGAATCTGTCCGCCTGGAGAGCCGTGCCAGGCATCCAGGCTGGGAGACAACGGGAGACAAATGAAGGGAGACAAAGGGAGACAAGTGAATCTGTCCGCCTGGAGAGCCGTGCCAGGCATCCAGGCTGGGAGACAACGGGAGACAAATGAAGGGAGACAAAGGGAGACAAGTGAATCTGTCCGCCTGGAGAGCCGTGCCAGGCATCCAGGCTGGGAGACAACGGGAGACAAATGAAGGGAGACAAAGGGAGACAAGTGAACCTGTCCGCCTGGAGAGCCGTGCCAGGCATCCAGGCTGGGAGACAACGGGAGACAAATGAAGGGAGACAAAGAAAGACAAGTGAATCTGTCCGCCTGGAGAGCCGTGCCAGGCATCCAGGCTGGGAGACAACGGGAGACAAATGAAGGGAGACAAAGGGAGACAAGTGAATCTGTCCCCCAGGGAGAGGCACCAGACAACGGGAGACAAATGAAGGGAGACAAAGGGAGACAAGTGAATCTGTCGCCTGGAGAGCCGTGCCAGCAAGGCTGGGTGACCAAATGAGGGAGAGACGGAGACGGGAGACAAAATGAAACAAAGCCCAGACAACGGGAGACAAATGAAGGGAGACAAAGGGAGACAAGTGAATCGTCCGCTGGAGAGCCCAGGCATCCAGGCTGGGAGACAACGGGAGACAAATGAAGGGAGACAAAGGGAGACAAGTGAATCGTCCGCCCAGAGAGCCGTGCCAGGCATCCAGGCTGGGAGACAACGGGAGACAAATGAAGGGAGACAAAGGGAGACAAGTGAATCTGTCCGCCTGGAGAGCCGTGCCAGGCATCCAGGCTGGGAGACAACGGGAGACAAATGAAGGGAGACAAAGGGAGACAAGTGAATCTGTCCGCCTGGAGAGCCGTGCCAGGCATCCAGGCTGGGAGACAACGGGAGACAAATGAAGGGAGACAAAGGGAAACAAGTGAATCTGTCCGCCTGGAGAGCCGTGCCAGGCATCCAGGCTGGGAGACAACGGGAGACAAATGAAGGGAGACAAAGGGAGACAAGTGAATCTGTCCGCCTGGAGAGCCGTGCCAGGCATCCAGGCTGGGAGACAACGGGAGACAAATGAAGGGAGACAAAGGGAGACAAGTGAATCTGTCCGCCTGGAGAGCCGTGCCAGGCATCCAGGCTGGGAGACAACGGGAGACAAATGAAGGGAGACAAAGGGAGACAAGTGAATCTGTCCGCCTGGAGAGCCGTGCCAGGCATCCAGGCTAGGGCTTGGCAACAGGCGAGCCACCTTAAATGAATTTAGAACCCCTCACAGTAAACTGTTTGGGGAAAAACATGTTAAACTTGATGCGAGAAGAGAAAAAAAAAGGCCCACACCAAAAGCGCTCATTTCTTCTTTGCGCCAGGTGGCCCGGTCCAGGCGGGGTGCGGCGGCGCAGAAGGAGAGCCTGCTACGCATGGCCAAGGGCCAGGTGCAGGCCGGACGGCTTTGAAAACCTCTGGTTCTTTTTTGGGTGCCACCGCTAAGGTTTCAGGAAGCTGGGGGTGTTTTAGCCCCTGGCTTTTGACGTGGGAAACCATTTGGGGGAAGCTGAAGGCTTGGGGGTGGGGAGTTGCTGCAGACTATTTGGGATGAAACTCAGGCTTTTGGAGAGCTTGAGGGCTGGACATGCAAAAGATGGGCGAATTCTGCGTAGCCTGACATGACATTTGACCAGGAACGTTATGCTTACTCCCTAAGTTCCTGGACCTGCTTGGACCATCTCAGTGATAAGTGAACAGTTCAGACTCATTTTGGCCAGTCCACTCGATCGGAAGTGCGCAACCTTGCTGCATTCCAGTTGCAGGAGGTGACGCACGAGCAGTTGCTGCAAGCCAAAGCAGAGCTGCAGGAAGCTCGCCAACGTCAGGAGGTCGGGCGGCGTTTGGGCAGGTTTTATTGATTGACGGAACAGGTTGGTGGACTTGCTCTGTGTTTGACGATTGGCTTTATGCATGCGCTTTGAACCTCACAGCCATGCCTTGACTTCTCTGGAAGGCGGTAAAAACTAAAACTAGCGCTGGGAAGCAAGGAGCTCAGCTAGGGTCTTGAAGATCCCTCTTTCCATGAGAATGGGTCATCACGCAAATCAACGCTCGATGCGAAAGGTCCTGGAAGCTGCCAACGCCAAGCTGCGAGAGGACGCTCTTTTCTGCGAAATCGGCGCACCTCACCCCTAGCACAATATGTTTTTCTCCATTGCACTACAAAGCACACAAGTGTTCAACGTCGAAAACGGATGGATATTTGAGTTTTTGCAGGCCCCTTCCTTTGAGTGCCGTCATCAGTTCAGATGTGTTTTGATTCCAAAAGCGGCCCCACGCCCCGGCATGTGTTTGGCGGGTGACGTGCCCACGGCCAAAGAAGTAGACACACAGAGAATACCTCCACCACCATGTACTTGTTGCAAAATGCCACACGGTCGCCCCAAATGAATCGTTCCTAAGATCACTGGTTCAAGGCGAATGGGAGAAGCTGTCCCATAGGAACTACTTGGTAAGTGAGTAGTATATCCAGCTGGTGGCTGAAGTTTCTTGATTTGGGAACTGGTTTGAAGACTGCGTGCTGAGAGGTGTTTGTTGGGAGCCGATTAGGGTGCGCCTTTAGACGGAGAATGCAAAGCGTTGAACAGCAATCAACAATTGAATCCGAAAGGGGTCCCCATTTTTCGAGAAGTTTCTGCTACAAAAGAAGCCTTCTAGAGATTCTGGAGTGTTGAGTTAGCCTTCCAGGCGGCAAACCGCTTCTCTAGAAGAAGGTGCCCATGAACTTTCCTGAAACTTTCCTGGAGGTCCAGCAGCCTTTACCTTTTTCCCAAGGGTGCAGCAAGCTCTCGTACTTCCGTTTTTTGGTTTTTCGCAGGACGTGGCGGCTTTGCGCGTGAGGCTGGCGCCAGAAGCCGACCACACCCAACAACCGGTGGTTGACGAAGGTCGGCAGATGCTCGGCGCTATCTTGGCTGCTTCTCCGAACCCTGAACTTCCAAGTTTGAATTCCGTTTCATCAGTCGAAGCTCAGAGCCCAAGGTCAAGTTCTGAAGGGACATCCGAACCGGTTTGCCAGGCTACTGGCTTGGCTCGCATGGCACGTCCGCGTTGCAAACAGGCCATTTTCAGGAAGCTGACAAGGGGTGGTGTCAAACCTGAGAGATCCATGCCGGGGCCCGAAACGGATTCTAATTCATCGGGGGTGTTCCAGCTTGCGCAGCAAGAAAATCACACGACGTTGCATCCTAGGAACCCATTGTTAGAACCCCAGAATGGGTTCCCCAAAATGCGGCTTGGTCATGTTTTTCAGGTGGGTGATGCCAAAATGATCCTGCGTTCCAGACATTTCTCGCACAGCAAGGATCCGAGCCCAAAGCTCCAGGATGCCAGCGCAGATGAGCAGATTCTGGCTCTGAAGAACGAGCTTTGTCAAAGCATTCACCCCTTGATGGCGGGAATGCTCCGCAAATCCCTGCAACTCTTTTCACTAGAGCTCTATTCCGGGCCTGTGCGGGCGTTGTGGGAGCTCCTGCAGAATGCAGACGACTGCAGTTTTCAGGATGTGCCCAGGGTCAGAATTGTCCACGCTTCTAAGTACTTGTGGCTGGAGTACAACGAGGGGGGTTTTTTGCTCGAAGATGTCCGAGCTCTTTGCAACATCGGCGCCTCTACGAAACAATTGGGTCAGACAGGGCAGAAGGGCATTGGATTCAAGGCGTCGTTCGTGCTCTCTGCCCGGCCACACGTTTTCTCCAATCCCTTCCGCTTCTTCTTCGATGAGGAGGCGTCATGTCCTTTGCCACAGGCGGGTTGTTCCCGAAAGCATTGCGAAGGGTTCTTCCGGTAAAGTCGTTGCGTTCTGCACAGCTCAACTGCATAGGGAAAGTAGGCAGTGAAATGCATAGAGGGCTGTATAGGGAAAGTGCACAGTGAAATGCACAGAGGCATGCATAGGGCGAGTACAGAGTGAAACGCATAGATGCATGCACGGGGAAAGTAGGCACTGAAATGCATAGAGGCGTACACAGAAAAAGTAGACAGTGAGATACATAGAGGCACGCATAGGGCAAGTACGGAGGCAAGTGCATAGATGGATGCACAAAGCAAGCAGACAGTGAAATGCATAGAGGCATGCGCAGGGAAAGTAGAGAGCTTGATGCATAGAGGCATGCAAAGGGAAAGTATACAGTGAAATGCGTAGCGATCTTGCTTTCCTTCTCGCACGAGCATAACTTGCACGAGGAAACTTGCACGCTAACATAAAACTAGTATCTTGTTTGCTTGCGGCAGGCGCGCGACCCTCTGCGTGGATCGTGCGTGTCTCGCTCTGGTAGTGCGCAAAGTACGTCCCCGCAGCTCCGGCTGCAAAGTCGTAACCTTTCAAGTACAAAAGTAGTACGCGAAGCTCGTCCCCGCAGCTCCAGCTGCAAAGTCGAAAAGTAGACAGTGAAATGCAGAGAAGCATGCATAGGGCAAGTAGACAGTGAAATGCATAGAGGCATGCATAGGGCAAGTACAGAGGCAAGTGCATAGAGGCATGCATAAGGAAAGGAGACAGTGAACTGCATTAGACATTAAAATGTATGGAGGCATGCGCAGGGAAAGTAGACAGTGAAATGCATATAGGCACGCAGGGAAAGTAGACAGTGAAATGCATCGAGGCATGCGTAGGGCAAGTGCAGAGTGAAGGGCATAGGCATAGAATCATGCACAGGGAAAGTAGACAGTGAAATGCATAGAGGCATGCACAGAGTAGATACTGAAATGCATAGTTGGAAATATTGGACCGATGGAAAATGTTTGCGGGCAACCCTTCTTCTAGTGTTTTTTTGTTGGGGCCAGTTTCTGACAGGTGACACCCCAAGTGATACCTGCACATGTGGAGACGCCCCAGCCTCTGCCGCAACATGGCACTGCAATTTACCTCCCGCTGCGAAAAGCCTTCCCAGACCTGCTGGACGAAGTGGCGCGGCGCTCAGTTGCACGCGCAGGCCCTTTGCTCAGACCTGGCGAAGTCAGTGTTCCATTGGATCTTCGTGACTTTGAAAGAGGGCCCAACTTTGCATGGTTCACGCGCACTGAGGACCCTACTCTTCTGCTTTTTCTGCGGCAGGTGCGAGCCATCACAGTTGAGAGGCTTGGGGATGTGCTCACGTATGCCCTCCACGGGCCGCCAGAAGGGTTCGTGACCATAGGAGTCACGACGCGCGGTGTGAATCACAGCGAGAGCGAGCACAAGTACTTCGTGGCTAAGGCAACACACGGACAACCGCTGGTCTAGATCTTAGGCGGTTTAAGCCCTTCTTCGAGAAGTTTACTTCCACTCATACTTCAGGTTTTCCATTTTCCTTGCGGGAGGCCTCCGATTTGTCCATCGCCTTCCCCTTGCATGGCGCAGCCCCTGCGAGCGCCGCAGTGTCTACCACCTTGCCGCTGTCCCAGCTGGCGGGCCTCCGGACACCTTTGAACGCCCCCTTCGACCTCACTGCCAACCGGGAGGCCTTGATGGACAGCGAGAGGAGCCTCAGCAAACCGACAACAAAAGTCCCTGCAAAGGTGTCCTTGCGTGTCTTAGGCTTTGGGATTTCAAGCGGCGGTCAGAAGCATCCTTTTTTGAGAAGCCATTGGTGCCTCAACTGAAACGTTGACCTCCAGTGCCGGGCAACAGCGTCTCCCAAATGTTGCTTGAAAGAAGAGCTGAACATGTTTTTGGAAGTGTCACCAAAAAGCGTCTTTCAGCAGATTCGCGTAGCGCGTTTCCTCAAAATAGCTGAGCAAGCCCCGCAGAAGTGCCGCTCATTGTCCTAGCAATGCCTCTTGCCAGTGCCGCGCAGCAGTGTCGCTCGGATGTAAGAAGTCCTTGGCATGCGTCGCTAGGAATAGCTTTATAGAATGGTTGGTGCTTCGCATGCAATCGTACAGGCGTAGGTCGAAAGATTGCAAGCAGGTTTGGCTTTATCTTTTTACGTTCAGAATGTGAGGAATGCGCGGCTTCGAGATGCTCTAGCCGAGCTTTGGCTCACCACAGTCGCCCAAAGCACGACCCAAAGCACCGACAGCTTGTCGATCCGGGCTTGGCTGCTGCAGCCCGGCCTTGAGTTAGCCCAGACATCCTTCTGGGCACCCTTTGTGCAACGGGTGCGGTCCGGCTTGCGAGAGGTGCCACTCATCCCAGTCACTCAAACGGATGGCGCTAAAGGGCTGCTCCCAATCAATCGCTGCAGAAAACCGGACTCGCCCTTGTTGGCCGCCTTGCGCCTCACAGCTGCGGACTTGGGGCTGCTTGGCTTGGGCCTTCCCGTGAAGGAGTACATGCAACACCTGGCGGGCACGGACACCGGCATGGCAGAGTTCGATGCCAGCGACCTGATCCAACTTCTCAGCCTTTCGAAAGACGATGCTTCACTGTTGTTGGCAAGGTTTTAGGTTTGGGGTTGTTTTTGGTTCTGTTCATTTTTAGCAGGGGGTTGCAAGAACGAAGGTTTTTGCAAGCCCACGTCAAGGGTTGTAAAGGATGGTCCCCCGGCTTTCCAAAGCCGTGGCGCCGCCTGGCGAAAGGATGTGGTGAAGGCATTGGCCAAGTGCCAGGATTTGGATCTGCTGGCGTTGCGCCAAGCCCCTCTCTTCCTACTCGCCGAGTCTATCGTATGGACAGCTTGCGGCGAAGATCACATCTTCTCCTCAGTGCCGAAGGGCGCTCCGGCGAACTTGCTCCGGGTTTTGGACAAGGCCTCCGCGTGCCCAGCCGACAAAGAGCTGCTGAAACTGCTGGGCTGCGGCAGCAAGGCCACGCACCGAGATGTTGCCCATGCAATTGTGAAGCAGACCTTGGGGCTGACAGAGACAGAGGACCTGGCCTTGCAGTTCCGTGCAAGCCGTGGAGCATTCCTGACGGCTGCCTGTTTTTCACAAATCCTAAATCCCCTATTGCGCTCGGGGAAGCGATGGCACAAGCGTCTTTCACCCGCTGTGAGGACCACCGCTTCTCGTGGACAAACCTGGCATACTTGGGACGACGCTGGCAGGAGATCTTGAACAGTTCATCTGCAGACAGATGGCTTGCGAACCGGAGCGCGGAGGAGATGGAAGGCTCACCTGGACAAGTAGTCGCCAAGTGTTCGGGGCCATCATTCATTTGGCTTGTTCCAATTGGGTTGAAGGGTCTCATTTCTGTGAAGATTCGTTTGTATTTCAAAGTTAAGAAAAGGAAAGTGTGGTTACAGGCCGGGCATCTTCCTTCTTTCATGTCAGTCTATCTTTTGACAAGTGGGATCATTTGGCAAGGCTTGATGAGAAGTCTGCTGGTGCCTTCCTGCATGGGCCTTCTGCATGAGGCCCGGGAGCTGGAAAGCCCCTACCTGCTGGGCTGCAAACCTGGCACCGCAAACTACGACCGGAGCCGTGTGCTCAAGGAGGGGCCTGTGAAGTCAAACCAATCCGCATTCCAAACCGGAAGCGCGGAAAGAAGAAAGCGTCAAAGTAGGATCATTGCATGGCATTTGGGATTCTTCCTCCTTCCAAGCAGAAGGCAGCAAGTCAGTCACTCGAGAAGAAACTTGTTCAGTCCGCGTTGCTCAGGAGCCGCCTGGCGAAGACGGCATGAAAGCTCGGCTTTGGTGGGAGTTGGTCTTCCTCCGCTTCGGCGCCCAGGTTTCCAAAGCAGAGACACTGAAGCTGCCCAAAGGCATCTTCAAGGCGGCCGTGTCCAAGCCGATGGCTGGTTTCCATCTGGAGCTGTTCGTTCACTTGCTTGAACAACTGTAGGTTCGGCAACTTACGTAAACGTCTCTATGTTGTGACTTTTGCTTCTTGATGTCAACGCATCGCCTGTCCTCGAAACTAGGTCGAGACCGGCTTGTAACGAATGCGCCGCTCGCCAAAGAATGGTCGCAAAACGGCAGCCCTGCGAGGTGCGAAACATTGTACAGCATATGACTCTCAGTTGCAAAAGCAGATCGACTTAAAGCATTGTTTTTCTTGCCTCCATTTGGCCTGTGTTAATTTCCCCTCGCTTTTTTTGTGGCCAATTCCTATCCTAAGGAACGCGGTGCTGGACGTCTATGCGGCCCGAGACTTGGGCTCGCTGCGCCGGCGCTGCGAGATCGAAGACCGCGCCGGCACGACGCGGCAACTCGAGCAGTGCTTTGGGCCCAAGTTCGAGCACTTCCTGGGTCCGGAAGTGGTGGAGGCCAGGCTGGTTTTCAAAGGCAATCCAAGCCCCCTGGCGGGGCGTGCATGAATGACGGCTCCCTGGTTAATTAAGTGGCTCATGTCTCTGTGGGCTTTATGTAGGGTACATCCCACCAGTGGCCGTTCAACCCAGGAATGGTGGCAAACGCAGCATGCGCGATTTGTCAAGCTCAAAAATAACTGCCATTGTGCCGGCAGTCTGTTTTCAGCTTTGGTGGAGGCATGACCCTGGTGCTCACTTGCAGCACAAATCACCACGAATCAACCCTGTGACCTTCAGATGCTCATCTTGCATCCGCCTTGGCTCTCCCTGCATTCGAACGAGACTTGCTTCCACATGCTCCTTGCCTGGTCCGTTCCAAAAGCCAACAGCATTCGAGGCTCCAACGAGGATTTCGGGGTAGGGAGCCGTAGGTGGGGAAATCCGCAGACCTGGCGGCCTTGGCCGAGCGCCTGGGTGTGACTACTGAGCCGTCGGGCCCTATGGTGCTTTCGCTGCTTAGCCGTGCCGCGCGGGCGGAGACCACGCTGCAAGCGGCCTACCGCTTCGCGGCGGAGGCGGTGCTACATTGACTGACATCCACCTTTTGTTTGTCGGGGAGCCTCAATATGCTCAAGGGATGAACCCAACCCTAGCGCGACTCAGAGAGTTATTTGTTTCTCAAGAGGGGCTCTTTTGTTGGGTTCCCTTGCAACTCATTGTCAAGCAGCGTTGTGCCTGCCACAAGAGAACCTCCACCAGATGGCAAGGGTTTCCTCCCTCTGAACCAAGGGAGCCCCAAGGAAAAAAGGCAGCTGGAATGGCCGCTCCCAAAAAACAATTCAAAGAGTTGACCCAGCTTGAACCCTCAAGAAAACGGGGTTTTGTAGCCAGGTGTGGCACGAAGACCCGGACTGCATGACCAGCGCCATTGCGCACACCCAGGAGACCGGTATTTGGATCTTGGAGGCCAACCAGATTGTCAAGAGAGAAGTTGCGCAGACTTCCTGGGAGGAGGTCCAAGATCTGTTCCCGCCATGGAAATGGAGGAAGTCATTTAAAAGTCTGGAAGAATTCTTTGTGAAAGCTTTAGGCCTGGCTCTTTCAGCTGCCCCCGTCGAAGCAACACCGCCAGCCGCTGCAACTGAACCTGTGAACCCGTCTGCGGTGAAGCTCGGAATTGTAGAGACTTAGCTCTTCAAGCGTTTACAACCCGGGCGATCGGCTTTTACTTTTCATGACTCAACCAAGTCAGTTGGCAGGGCAAGTCTCACACGTCACCAGAGCCAGCACCAAGGAGAGGCCAAGGCAATGCGCACACGGCCCACCTGCCATGCTCGCCCTGCCGAGCGCACAAGTCGAGCCTCACGGGCATGGGCTGAAGCGACCGCCGCCAGAGCCCAGCACCGAGGCACCGCCCAAGCACCAGAAGCAGAACCCAGGCAAGGAAGTGGGCCAACCAAAGGTGGCTTTAGAACTAATACATATAATAGATAAACACGTACATATATATATATATATAGATACATAGTTACATAGAGTTCTCACTCAGATCTCAGCCCCTGAAATGTTGCAAGAACCAGTCGTCTAAAGGTAGCGGCTTGCAGCTTGCTCGTGTAGATTTGTTAGCCCGCCCGTCAAGGCGTACCGAGCTTCAAAAGATCACAGCTTAGCCCCGGTTTTAGCAGCTTTAAGCCGCCGTGCAACTTCCAAACG
This sequence comes from Effrenium voratum, assembly GCA_963377175.1. Lineage (NCBI taxonomy): Eukaryota > Dinophyceae > Suessiales > Symbiodiniaceae > Effrenium > Effrenium voratum. The sequence goes on from CAUJNA010001524.1 coordinate 440,577, forward strand.
AGGAACCGAGATCCAAGATTGCTCTGGTGTTGCCCAAACGCACGAGAGCGTTGCCCGCGCCACATCCACTCGTTGCGTCGCCTGGCAGGGGCGCGTTTACCTGATGCGCCGCACGCACTTGCGCCCACCCAGACAAAGAACGCAACTTGCGCAAAGAGCAGCGGACCTTGGCAATGCTACAATGAATAAACAGCTGCTTGTCCAGAGTGTTTCTAACGCTTTCTAAGAATTCTTGCAAACGCGCAGGCACTCTCTGCCACGTGCCATATTAAACGAAGCTTAGCCGGCACCTCTCAAGGAGAAACATTTGATTGAAGCGGCAATCTACACTCGGGGCATGGCTTGTAATTTAGTTCTTTAAAGAACATACACATGTGTTGTTCTTTGTGTGGCTTGTTTTCAAAAGGAGAACTGCCGCCTCGAGACTTGTGAATGTCCGCCTCGAAAAATCTGGCGGCCCGGGGTTCAAAATCCGACCGTTCCAGGCGACTCTTCCAGCCCGCTGCCCCAGCTCCCGCGCCTTCGCGGCGAGGAGCCCACCGAGGGGGAGGGAGAAGATGGCAAAGGCGTGGCCGCCAAAACCGAGTTGGGATTTGAGCAAGATCAGAGACGTTTGCATCACTGAAATTTTAAGCCTTGGAAACTGAGCGGCGAAGAAAAAGAATAGTAAGATAATTACGCGCCGCCAACAGCAAGTAGACGATGCTGAAGTTCAGGCCGGGACCGGGCCTTCGCAATCCCTTCCCTGCCGCTGGTGAGTCAGCTCCTGAACGAGATCCTTGCCCAAAGCCAAGCAGCTTGCAGCTTTGGTTTCCAAGGGCCCCAGCCAAAGAACTTGATGTGACTTGTTGGAGCCCTTTATTCTTTGTTGGTTTTCGGTGAAAGTCGGAATTCTCCCACACCCCCCCTCCCAAAGTTGTGCTTCCATTTGCAGAAACCCTTTGCTTGCTCCAACAAAACCCGCTGAGGATTTGCTACTCCAACAACGGCGCGGAGGTGCTGCACGGCTTAGCAGACAGGCGCGAGATGCCCATCGCGAACATTCGGTTCACCCAGGCGCATCTCAAAAAGCTGCGCCCTGTAGCTGGTTGGCCACACGCCCAGAGACAGTCTTTCAGACTTGGGGTGTTTGGCTACTTTGATTCTGGTGTTGCGTTGGGCTGTCGTTAGCTCATTGGTTGGAACAGCTTGCTTACACGGTTCTGATTAGTATTATGTTGGTTCCCTTTGCAACACGCAGCCATCCTGCCGCAAGTTGGCGAGGCGACGGTGGGCTTGAAGTTCAGCCACGGCGTGCTCAAGGGCCGGCGCGTGGAGGAGGTCGCTGCTGAGTTGGCGCACGGAAGCCTTGTGGCGGTCGACCTGCCGATGGTGGTGGTCAAATTCAAGGATGCGTCTCTGACCACAGGGCCCAGAGCGGAATGCTTGTTTGTTATGTTTGCGCTGTTGTGTTTTGTGGTTTGCTGTGTCCCTTGCGCCTTGCGTGACTTTCTTTCGTTCTGTATCATTGTGTTGTGTTGAGTCGTGTTGTTGATGCGCATTCTCCTGTTACTTGTTTGAAGTGTGCTCTTCTTGCTCTCCTGAACTATTTTAGTTTTGCTGTGACGCCTTGCTGTCTGCAGCGTCTTTTTGCCTTGATCTGTCATGTTTGATGGTCCGTTGCTTGCTTCCTTGCTTCCTTGCTTCCTTACTTGTTTTTGTGAGTTTTGTGGCTGTTCATTCACATTGCGACTGAACACGTCATTCTGATTGGCACGGCCTGCTGGCCTTGTGAGAAGAAGGCTGCCAATGCCGCCGTGACCTTGACAATTTGCCAGCAGAGTTTTCTCGCTTGCTCCCTCAGTTTGTTGGTTATGGTTGGTTCTGGTTGGTTGTGGATGGTTGTGGGTGGTTGTGGTTGGTTGGTTGGTTGGTTGGTTGGTTGGTTGGTTGGTTGGTTGGTTGGTTGGTTGGGTGGGTGGGTGGGTGGGTGGGTGGGTGGGTGGGTGGGGGTGGGTGGGTGGGTGGCGGGTGGGCGGGTGGGCGGGTGGGCGGGTGGGCGGGTGGGTGGGTGGGTGGGTAGGTGGGTTTTTTTGGAAACTTGGTCGGCTGTTTGTGTTGGTTTGCTTGTGTGTTTGGCTGATGCTTGTTCGTGGTGATCGTTGTTGTTGTTGTTGTTTGTTTTTTTTGGGGGGGTCTTTGTGCCGTTTATTGCGAGCGCATTGTTCGATGCGTTCTTTCCGCCCTTTTTCATTGATTGTTGTGTAGTGAAAATGTTCCTTTGTGTTGTTTGTTTTTGCGCGGTGCTGGTTTGATTTCGATTTTTGTTCGGTTACATTTCACAGTGGTTACTGAGCTTGCGGCGCAACGTGACCAGGCCCTCAGCTTTCTCGGGCCAGGATCTAAACACAGGTGCTAAGCGACCTTGAACGGAGACCAGGACTCTCAAACCCGACCATATTCAAATGAGCCATGTTGGTAGGGCCAGGTGGGTCTGAAAAGGCAAATGCGTGAGCAGGCCGGCGTACAGTTTCAAACTGCTTTTGGCCACGCCTTTCTCTTGGTTTTGGCTTTGCGTCTCCCATTTTAAGGTGAACGGCTACTGGGCTGTGAGCTTCGCCGTGGGGAGCATGAGGGACTGGTGGGTTGGTGGGTGGAGGCAGGGTACTTTGAGGGATTCGGGAGTGACAATTCGCGGGTGGGGGGCGGGGGGTGAGACCCACTGCCGGGGTGCCTATCCCAGAAGAGAACTGGTATTCTGTGGTAGTAGAGGTCGTTGATTTGGTCCCTGCATCTATTCCGGAGAGAGTCCAATATGCCAATATGGAGGATTGGAGGATGGATTGTCCCTGGTGGCTTGTGTTGACTGTGAATCCTGTAAAGCGGTCTGCAAGCCTTTTTATCAATGTACCATGAGCCGAATGACTGTACAAATGACTTGAAGGGCCTTGAGCCATCATGTCAGCGGAGTGTGTGAATAGGTCAATGTGCAACAAAAAGCAACACAAAACAGACACAAATTTCTTTTGACCTTTCACACCAAAGTGTATGATTGGCTTCTTGGCCTTACGTGCCGTAGCCATATTTGAAAGTGCCGTAGCCATGTATTGTTACAATGATTCATCCAATTTTGGTGCGGATGATTTGTCTTGTGAGCAAAATGGTAAACAGTCTGTACTGATTCTGTGAGATACCTAGATGTACCGAAAAGGTGATGCACAACGCTATGTACATGCGGGACGGATGTGAAAATATTGCTCTCTCACTGAATAGTCTTGTTGGCGGTGAGGATCAATCTGGTTGTAGTTCGTAGTGTCGATCGTGGGAGTCTTCTCAGTCGGTCGAATAAGTGCGAAAGGTGGCTGCTTCATCAAGTAATCAGCGGTACCACCGGCGGCTGCTGTCGGATTGACTGCCATAGTCTCCATAATCATTCCAGGTCCAGTCGCCATAGTCTTTCCATTGCTTGTACTCTTGCTGAGTCCAAGATTGCTTCTTCTTGAGGTGCTCCTTGGATCTCTCAAGTTGCGTTGCCTGGCGGCAGATCTACTGCGGATGTAGACCATGAGCGGACTGTGCGAGTCGGAATCTTGTGAGCCATTCATGAACATATCGTCGTTCACGTGCTTGAAGCGTTCCGCGGATGAGACCTGATAGTCGAAAATGGCAGACGTTGGATCGTTCCGCATGGCTTCCAGTTGTTCATCTCTCATGGCGTTCATCTCTTCCTTCCGAAAACATGCTGGATATTCCCCATCCAAACACGAATGTCATCATCACATCTGGGAATGTTCGGTCATACCCTGATCCAGTCTTCATGTATAAGTGATGACGGACAATGGATTTTAGGGTGCATGAAGATACTCCATTCTGTCCACGAGTGGCAGATTCTCCTTTTCATTCCACAATCTCTGATATTCCTTCATGAGGATATTCATGAGACCTTTGGCCGGATTGAAGACGTGCTGGAGTCTGCTGTAGGTATTCGCGGATCTGTTGGCGTCTCCAGTGATCGCATCGCATTGGTACAATGTCACGAGTGGCAGGATTTCGTTCTGAAGATCTTCCCGTGCTGCTCCATGGCTGATTGATGGATGAATGTGGAAAACTCCAATGGTAGCAAACGGGAGGTCTGCCCTCGCTACGTGGCGGCTGTCAAACTCGAGGAGTGATTTGTTGGATGATTTTGGGAGCATACCACGATACTCGTCACTCTGCTCGATGTGGAGAACGACAATCTCTTTGTTGCGTCCGTGTCCTTGGACAGTGGTGCGTGGTGGCAATCTCGGTCCGATGTACTTCTTGGATTCAGTAAACATGGATGGTCCCGTAGTTGCCGGGCAGTCCGAGGTCGGAATGTCGTGTTCAGGATCAGTGCAATTTTCCTCGGTTCCGAAGAAACATCTGAACATCCCGAATGTGGTTCCCCAATTCTGACTCTTTGTGGAAATGTGTCTTGCCAATAGTTCCACTCGTGCGGAAGGTCCGCCGCGGACAAAGCATGCAATTGGTCTGGATGACCATTGCTTGATAACGATGCCCTTGTACCCGAATCGGATGAACGTCTTGATGAGTTCTCTGGATTTATCATCTTGAGGACTGAGGAATGCGTCTGCTTCATTGAGGCATAAGATGTGTGCGCTGTTCTGCATCATCATCTTCACGATTGGTCGGTCCTTCATCGCCATGTTGTACACCTCCCTGCCGTCCAGCTTTGGATTCCTAGTGAGGTTTCCATGGTTCATAGTAAGCATGTTGATCGTCAGGGATGAGGTGAACTCATGCGTCTTGAGATGGTCCACAGAGGGACGGTCGGTCGGCTGCATCAGCGATCCCAGGATGTCGGCAAATGCTCGAATGACTTCTGGGTTGTCATGTGATCTAAGCTTCTTCAATCCCAGTGGAAGCTTAATCGGATATCCTGATACTGGCTGTGCCTTCCGGTACTCGTCCTGGCGGAAATAGAACTCTTCTTCTTCGAGGTTGACATCGGGATCAACGTGTGCCAATGAGGCTCTTTCGCATTCTGTCAATTTAGGATGAGCTGTTCTGGGATCCTTGTTGTACTTCTCCATGAAATGGAGGAAGTCCTTTTTGGTCTCCACAAGCTCTTCCTCGGCGTCCTTCTTGCTCATTTCTATTTTGAGGTAGTTCTCACGATTTGGATACTCCATGGTGACCTTTGGCTTGACGGATCTCTCCCCGGAGGGTTCCATGTTCTCCTCTTCAACCTCGTCCTGATCGGTGGAGTGCCGTCGCTTCTTGGTCTCTGTGGATGTATCTTTTTCAGACCTTTCCTTGTTTTGGTGGTCATTTTTCACATGTTTGAAGAAGGCATCGGCGAACTCTTGGATCTTGCTGTTGTACATCTCAATGTCTTCACGACCGAGATTTTTCTTCATGATCCAACTGTTACTCATTATGACGGTTCCCTCGGAATCAAATGCTGTAACAATGTTCCTCGCCTCGATGGTTTGATCTGTCAATGCTGTTCGCTCTTCGGAGAGTCGGATGTCGTAGTCCTGGTCCTTGAGGAATGCCAGGATCAACAAAGCATCTCTTCCTGTTGGCACATGTGTCAATGCGGCTTCTGACGCTTCGTCATCAAGGATAACGTCGTCGATGCATGCCATGTGGATGTGCACTCTCCCCGAAGGGTTCGACTGGGATCTCCCAGATTTCAGCCCGTGCTCCATGATGTTGATCAGGTTTTCTCCATATGTAGCATGGAGCATGAAAGTGATGGGCTTCTTCGCGAACGGCTTGATCTTTCTCTCTTCTTCAATGGATTGAGGTGCCGGCCTTCGCATTCTGGACTTTGCCTGAGCTGTGCCTTCGTCTTCATGGGGCGCGTCTGATCTTGACGGATGCGGACTTGGAGGAATGGATTCGGTTGGAAGGTCATAGTCCGGTTCCTCTTGGCGAGGCTCACTCTTCTGCTCGGAGTACAGGGGTCGTCCAAAAGATTGGAGATCGACTTGTCGTGTATGACCGCTGTTGCATCTCGCGTAGAACTCCATGTCGGGATCATTGAGGAATTCCTTGCCATTAGGCCGGAGTGCATCGCATGCGGATCTCGAGTTGAGATTGTCGATCCATCGATTTCTTGGAACAATGTCTCCCCTTGCCTTGCGGTCATTGTATGACCCGTCCACGGATGGATACACGAACGCAATCTCGAAACGTGCCTTCGAAAACATCCGGAAAACAATCTGCTCATTCTTTCAGAGGATGAGGTCGGTGATCTGTTTTGCCTTGGATGGATCCATGTTGAAGTATTTGCAAACCTGTTCAACATTCTGGACGGTCTTCTCGAGATCAATATGGCGGTTGTGACATACCATCGGAATGATGTCGGTTCCGAAAACGTCTGGCTGAGCATTGGTATAGCAGCAAATGCTGTAGACCTTCTTGATGAAGTCCATGTATTGTTTCTCTGTGTGTTGGCCTTCACCTTGAAGTGTTGGCTTCCAGTAATCATTGAATCTGGCCTTCAACCAGAATACCTTGGCTCCATGTTGTCGTTCATGCTCAGGGATGAAGTGGAGTTCAGGGTTCGTCTCGAGGATGGTTGAGCACTCCTTGTAGTATTCGTACACGAAATTGAGGAATTTAGAATTCCCGAAAGGTCCTGAATGTACGGATTCCCTCTGGAGGCGGATGTCCGTATCTCATCCATCTGGTACATGCCACCGGTCGTTGGATGTGAGAGTTGGCCGCATCGCTGGTCGCCTTGGAAGTGCAGGTCGGTCACCAGGATGATTGTCGGATTCTGTCTCCTCATCCAGGATGTTTCTTGGCGCTGGCTTAATCTTTGACGTAAGCCTCAGTGTTGGTGGTGGTGACTTAGGAACCAGTTTCGGATGTGGCATCGCCTGCGGCATTAGATTTCCTGCGGGAGGTTGCTCTTCGTCATCCAGGTCATCATCGTTGTCGGTATCTCGATCATAATCAACCTGCTCCATGTTGACATTATCTGGTTGTTGAGAGGCGGATGGATTCTCATCGACGACCTGCTCCATGGGGCAGTCGGATGTCTCATCTTCCTCATCACGAGCAGGGGATTCCTTCAAAGGAGATGCTCGTTTCTTCACCAGCGGCTTCGGCGAAGGAGCCGCAGTGCTGGATTGTCCAAAGATCATGTTGAGAATCGGCATGTCTTCGAGGTGATCAAGCATACACGATTGCAAAGGTCGGAATGGTTGTAAACCGAAAGTGGCTGCGGATGCAGACACATATTTCTTGAGGTTCAAAATGGGTCAAGTGCAAAAAACACGCATCACGGAATTGAGGAATTGAAAATGTGCAAAATGAAAAACTCATGCATCAGAATTCGTGGACATGCGGATCATGCCCAGGTTCCCCAAGAAGCAAACATGGATTCTGCTATACCGACTCCTGCAAAGGCAACGATGTCGGGTCCGTGCTTCGAATTGTGTGCTAGCCACTCAACAAAAAATGCCTTGTTCTGCAACATAGTACGGAAGTGTGGATGTGCATCAACATTCAAGAGATTGCCAGTGAGGACGGCCTTGATGAGCTCGTCTGCTTTAGCTGAATGCTTGGTCAGCAAATCTGCCAGGCAATCTTCACTCCGTACATGTGCAAGGTCATGCATCTGTCCACTGTTGCTTCCCTTTCTCAACATTTGGATCAAATGCATTGTCTCTTTCTGTTCCGGTTGATGTGTTGTGGATGCTGTGGTGACAAGATTATTCGCATCAGTGCGGATGTGTACATCTGCGATTTCGCCTGTGATGTCTGACCAGAGACCGCGAAGAAATAATGCTGAACCGTAACAACGCATCAGTCCGTGCAATTCTGCAACAGTTGTGGACATGGTTGTGGCGGTGATCTTGTGCGTCTCATCGTCGACCAATGAGCCTCTCGAGTTCGATGAGCCCTGGCGAAGATCTCTTTGTTCTGCAAGGAATTTAACATGCGCACGTTGGGATGACTTATCTTCATTGTTGCGATAGGATGCATCTGGATAACCAACTATGCGTGTCTTGCCACGAAGGGGCCAGAATCTCATACTAAGCGGAATGCTTTTGATGGTTCTGACTGTCTTATTAATGGCGCGAACGTCCTCAATGGTCGGTCATGATGCCTTGGATGCACCTGGAGCATTGATAACCAATGTGGAACTGCGTTCGCGATTGTAACCAATTGATCTGACCTAGGACACTTCTGTATGCAGTATGCATTTGTGGAGTAAGAGGCGTGTCGTCCTTCAGGTACTTGTCAAAAGTGATCTCCTGAAGTTCGTCAATGGCAACGTTCTGATGAACATTGATGTACCAGCCATGCTTGTCATCTTGCTTCCATTGGATGCGTTGTCCTACGAAGAGGCAATCATTTTTGTCTTCGGAACCAACTTGAAAATCTTTGCGAAGTCGTCCCATGATTTCCTTCTCGAACACATCATCACCCGTCATAAGAAGATCATCAACATGAAGAGAAAGTGCTCCATGAACTTGTCGATTCTTGGCATTGTTACCGGAAACAGGATCCATAAGGTAATCAACTGCTCCTTCGAGATCGAAAGTATTGGATGACTTCTTTTCACTCACCAGCGCGGGCTTCGGAAGCTGCTTGCCGTAGTATACATATGTACAACGGTCTGCCCTGGTTGGCACCAGTCCGTAAGAACGGAGTGCCGAATCAAGGATGTTCCACCATCTGCGGGGTGCGTCATTTAGCCCGTAGGCAGGCTTCTTCATGCGCGCTCCAATGTGTTGTGGATATCCCATTTCAGGAGGGATCTGACAAATGATGTCACGAGTCTGATCGTATGCTTCGCCTTGGAGGAATGCTGTCTTCAAATCCATGTGAAACAAATTCCAGCCCTTATTTGCGGCTGCTTGGATTGCAAGGCGAAAGCCACTCCTGGATGCAGCAGGACTATCTGTCTGCTGATCATTCTTCTGCTTGTCTTAAAAGCCCCGGAGGACCCAGCGAGCCTTGGTCTTCAGGAAGTTACCATCCTTGTCTCGCTTTAGGGTAAGGACCCAGCGACCAGTGACCCAGTTCCTGACCTGAATCTTGCGTGTGTCGACCAAGTCGAACACTTCGTTATCAAGCCAAGATTTGCACTCAAGCTGCTTGGCTTCAAGGAGTTGCCTCTGATAAGCCTTTATTTCAGTGGCTGTCGCTTCCTTCCGCTTCTTGCCAATAAGTGCGGATGTGGATGAAGCCTTCAAGGATTCTTGCTTGGATGAGTACAAAACTAAGAGTGCACGGTTATCGTCGGTCATGTTCTTGCATAACTGGTCCACATGATTCTGATCTGTGTATTTCTGATGAGAGAATCCGCATCGGGGCGATGGGTTGGAGGTCCCTTTCACACGTCCAAGAAGGACAGAGTTTCCTTCAATATCTCTCGGAACCGTAAAGGATCCAGTGTTCGCACAGATCTTCTGCTCAGCTGTCATGTGACCAATGTGCTTCATCAAGAACGAGATCAGCTTGGTGATCATCGTAAGATCTGGTCCTCTGAGAGTCTTCTGATTCTCCATCTTCCTGGTCAGTATATCTCATGGTTCTCTCTGAACTTCCAGTGCCGGATGAGGTTGGAACATGAGGGATCAGTTCTTCCTCACTTTCATATTGTACCGGCAAGTTTGCTGGATTGTTCGGATTGTAATTGGATGAAGATGCAGGTTCATTTCTGGGAGAATGCTCAGGCGACTCATCATTGTCATCTGGCTTCTTCTTCTTCTTCTTCCCATCTGCTTCTTGGATGGACTGCCAGTCGTTTCTTCTTGCTCAAGTCTTGGCAGTTCAAGATCTTCATCATGGTCTTCTGCTTCGGGATTTGTTAGAATCGCAGGTGGTGAAGGTACCACGACAGTCGGAAGAATTGGCTGAGATGATTGCGACTGTGACGGCAAAGAGACATCACCCCCCAGTCGATTGAGTCCACTTGAGGATGAAATGGACTGTTTTGCCGTTTGAGCGCTGAATCTCCTTCGCCAGGTTTGTCGTGTGGCGGCAGTGGTGGATCCACTGGACTGTCTGGTGATACAGTGGCATGGGATGATCAGGCTGATGTGGAGGACCCGGAGGAGGATCTGACATGTTCTCGTCCGGTGGAGTTGGAGGTCTTGGATCAGGCATGGGATGGTCCGGTTGATCAGGTGGCTGCTGTGTGTCAGGTTGTTGAGGTGCATCCGTAGGATCCGATGGATCCGTCTCGATGGGCATCGGCCTGATAGCCGGCGCATCTGAGAATGACTGATGAACGGATGAAAACATCACAGCGTGCCAAGTCTTCGGATTATAATTCTCCCAATTGCAAAAAATCCTATTCAGCTGATCAGGCTGCCAGAAGGATATGATCGCATCGTCCGGAGGTGACGTAATTGGCATGTTGATGCCGATGGTGTGGACGAATGCTGTACATGCATCGTACTGAGTGGATGAGATGCACAATTGTCTCAACTTCTTGCAACCATTCCACATGCTCTGACGTCGCCAGTCATTAGGATCTTGTTTGAAGATATCGAATTCAGTCCCCGGTGGGTGCTGCTTCATCGTCTTCTGAAACTTCTGGACTTGCGGATCTTGGATGACCAATGGTTGAACGCTTTGTTGAACGGGAGGTCCTGGATTCTGACCGCAAGACTACTGCTGGTCATGTTGAACTCCTTGTCAATGGCTTCCATCTCCTTTCTCAGGATGTCAACCTGCTTGATGGCGAATGGTTCGAAAAGGTCCTCCAAGAGGTACACCTCGTTGTCAAGTGGTTTCACCTTCAAGTGTCGTAGGAGGATGTGGGCGAGATCCTGACAGAACTGGTAAGGATACACCTGTGCCTCAAGGGGTTGATGTTCGTGTTTGACTGAGCTGGTAGAATTCTTACACCTTCTGAAGATCGGTCTCATTACCTCGGCCGGTAAGCAGTGCATCAAGCTCGTGGGCTTGAGACTTCTGAGCCCGGATTCAGGATCTTTCAGTCCGTATGCACAGAAATGGATCTCCCCAGGTCACGGATGGATCTGAAAACAGTTAGTTGCTGCATACAATTCAGATACCATATCTTGGATGTCTGAGGATTTTCAATGATGAAATATCTTCCGTGCTTCAGCTGATATCTCGCAATGGATGCCAGAAACTCAACCATGATAAGATAGCGTTTCCTCTTCTCCCAGACTCTTTGTTGGTCTTGTTGGATGTTCTGCATGTTTGACCACGGTCCACAGACCGGTGCCATGAGGATTACATCAGGTGCTTGCTCCCTGATGATCTCCATGACCATGTGTCGTCCCTTGGATGTCATTACGTCGAATCTGGTGCGGATGTCTACGGGAGTCCCAACCTTAACACCTGAGAGTGCACAGCACTGACTGAATCTGGCACTTCCTGCAAAGATCTCGAGAACGTGGATCTTCCCTTTACGTACACAATTCCAGTGTGCTTGTTCAGGAACGGATGCGAGGTCCTCGACGAACATGTTCTCTGCCGGATGAGGTACTGCAGGCTTGGGAGTTGTCTTACCCGCGATGCGTATTGGCAATGGGGATTTTGGCTTAGGAGCTGGTGCGGATAACTCCTTCTTCTTGGTGTCGGCAGAGGAGCCGGTTTGCTCCTTCTGCAAGGATTCTCGCTCTTCTGGCGATAGAAGATCAATTCCAGGTTTCCCCGGAAGGATGGTTTCATCCTTTCTGACCTTCATCACGTTAACCTTGATGAGTCGAGTCCCAAGATCAAGTCCTACCATTGCTCCTTCAATGGAAATGACTTTTCCTTTTAGCCATATTCCTCCCTTGCTTCCATCGGAACGGATCTTGGATTTGTCTTCCTGCCAGTAAAATACCTTGTCCTTCACCTGAAGAGGCTTAGAACTCATTCGGAGATTTTGAGCAAGGTCTCGTCGGATGTCTTCTGATTGACGTGCTTCTTGGAATGCTTGCTTGGACAGCTGCCTGACAGTCTGATTCCTGACAGTTGCAGCTGCCTTCACCAGCTGTCTATATGTCACTTTCTTCAGTGTTGCAGGTGCTGTGCCTGCCTTGATGGAACTTAGCATGATCTTGAGTTGTGCCTTCAGGAGTCGAACTGCTGCTTCAGCTCGATTTGGCCATGGTGTGTTCGGTCCCAAGGATATCGGTGTTATGTCAAGGGACTGATAAAAATGTTCCCATGTTTCTGTCATGAAGGCTTGATCTGCGACAACTGATTTGGGCTGCAAGTGGTACTGGTCAAAATAGTTCCTGAGGACAGTGATGTTCTCGACTCCTTGTGTAGTTGTCACTACCTCTGCAGTGAGCAATGTTGTTGCTCCATCCAGGATGACAAAAACAATGATATGTTCTCCTGTTCCAAGAGGAACTTGACAGTGATCAATGAATGTCATGTCGCCAAAGGTGTCCGCTCGAAGTCCGCTCGTCTTGCTTCGTGATGGTGCATGTTTTGCCGCTTGGCAAACTTCACATTCACTTCTGATTTTGTCAAATAGATCGAATGTTGATTTCGGCAAATGAAGTGAGCGAGTTCTAAATCGAAATTGATCTGTTGTCATGTGATGATGCTGGAGGTGGAGCTTCTTCAACTCTTCGGGATTTGACAATCGCTTGTGGATTCTGCCTAGTGCAAGCGGAAGCGTTGTTGGTTCTTCTGAGGATGGTGCGAAAGGATCTGGCTCAATGGTCGACCGGCCCTTCTTGTCGATGATCCTGTCTGCTGCCGATCCTGAGCCTGCTTCTTCGTCCTTAAGCGAATTGTCCGCGAAGGTGAAAATGGTCTTACCTATCCACAGCTTAATCATTGGTTGTTTGCCTGGGATGTAAGTCTCCAATTGTCTTCTAGGATGTCTGGATCTCCACCTTCGAATGCATCAATGATTTCCGTAGTACGCTCTCGGCTAATGTTATCAGGATTGATTGGACATTCCTTGGCTCCATTTAGTGTGAACAGTGCCTTTCGAGGCGTGATGTGAACACGGATGAGCTGCTTGTTCTTCTTGTCAAGGATCCAATGGTCCTGCTTCGGAGACCCAATGATTTTAGGAGTTGCTAGGTCCTCCTTCGTCTCGGATGATTTTGCTGCACAAACAGTTTCACTCTTGGAGATATCCCCGGAGGGAAACTTGAAGCTGTTGTCATCATCGTAGACGTAGTTGGTGAGGCCCTTATGAGCAATTTCTCCATGTGCCTTCACTCTTGCAACTCCAGCGAGATCGACGAGTGCATGTCCTGTACCGATACCGGAACTGCTTGACGGTTCATGCCAAAAGCCTTGCATGTGATCTTGTCACATTGAGGTGTGTGCTCGATGGTCATGTAGAGGTTCCGCATCTGACTGATGCTGAGGAGGATCGGTACAGTTCCTTGTTCAAGAACATCGGTGTTGGTACTGCATGGAGGAGTTGTGTGATATCGAAGATGCAGGGTCCAATTTACCCTGGCGGTCTCTCCGCTTGCAAAAGTGAACTTGGTCTCGACCGGGATGTACTGATAGGAGATGATGTCCTTCATGGGTTCGATGGCCTGAGTAAAACGCTGGATTGCATGCCAGCTGCCCATGGATCTGGTACATCCGTTGTCCAGGATCGCATAGGTCGGGACAGGCGCCATCAGCTTTGTTGCCAAAAGGCTGTGATTTGTTGTGACGGACAAATTGTGTTCTGAAATTGCATCTGATTGGATCAGCTTCCCGTGGATGGCCTCTTTCTCATGATGCTCATATGCGTCATGGAATGCCATTAGCGCTTGTTCATTCCATGTCCATGATTGATCCCAATCTTGGTCTGTCCAACCGGCATAGGTAGGCTCTGTGGATGGCGCAGTCTGCTGGATGGCGGGCTGCTCCTCCGTCTTCTCTGCGATGGCTGCGAACGTCTTGGATTTTGCTTTGTCATGTCCGCCTTTTCCTTTGCCATTCTCAGGGGGTGGATAACCCTTGTTTCCATCATAGGGATATTGGAATTTTGATGTTCCTTTCTTTCCCTTCTTTCCTTTGCCTTTTCCCCAATATGCCTGGTCGTAGGGATCATAGTTCTCATTGACCATATTGGCCTTCCCGCCAGAACCGCTTTTTCTGAAGGGTTTAAAGCCACCTCGTTGGTGACTGCCCTTTTTGTTTCCGGATTTTCCTTTTCCTTTTCTCTTCTTGAATCTGAAATTCCGCCCTGACACTTTTCTTGCTATGAACGCATCGTTCTCCTCGAGGACCCAGAATGTCTCTTCATCGTTGTTTGACATGAATCCTTCAAAAGCCTTCTTCTCCTTCGTATTCACCTTGTTCGATGATGAAGAATGTGTTGCTTCGGTTGCCTCCTTGAGGTCGGATGGATGGATCTTGAATGGATGTCCTGGTCGTGATGAAGAGTTCATGGTAGTGCGTCTTCAGCATCTCATAGGAGTAGTTCTCTAGTGAAATGTTTCTCAATGACATTGCACTTGTCAGTCTTTCTCTCTGCTGATCTGACAATTCAGTCTGTATAATGAAAAACTGCGCAATGAGATTATCCCCGAGGTGCAGCTTGCCACGCAGCCAAAGCACTTCACGCTCCTCCGGCAGCCGCGCAAGCAGCCGTGAACGACCGGGAGGCCAGAACTCGGACGTTCTGGATCTCGAAGTCGGTCTGAAGGGAAATGCGTCCCGCTGTCTGTCCTGCATTCCCGTGATATACTGTCTGAGGACTGTTGGATGGACTGGAGGCGGTGCTCGAACACCGGCTGCTTGCTGATGTCGAGCAATTGTTCTTGCATTTGCGTCCTGTACGGACTGTCGAAATGATGGGGACTGTACCGTGAAAACGGGCATCAAGTCCATCCATGCTGCCTTCAATCTCATGAGAAGGATTTCGAATTTTGAGGTAAAAATGAGGAACTCTTGGTTCTGCCTTCTATGATTGAAGAAACTGAGGAGCCTGTACAGATACACGTTGGTCGCACCTTTCAAAAAGTACTTCTTCAGCGTATTCTTGAAGTAGTTGACTCCTTCATCAGGATCTTGCAAACGGTAATTTTGGAGGACTGCCTTGTACATATAGGCATCTCCTGTGAGTCTGCTCTTGAGCAGAGGTCCTCTCTTGGGTGCTTCCACCGTAGTGATTGTCACCCAGTCGTCCACGAGTTCTTCATACCTGAACCAGCTGACTTTTCCGTCGTACGATGGCGGCTGCTTGGCGGTCATCGATAAATTGAGTGTTTCCTCCGTATAGCCTGAAGGTTTGGCCATACTTGAATAGGCTTCCATGAAGCCTTCTCCATCGGATGACATCTTCCCTTGGATCTCTGCGGTAAACCCGCTCCGCTACCACAAATTGAGGCGCACTGCCGGGGTGCCTATCCCAGAAGGGAACTGGTACCCTGTGGTAGTAGAGGTCGTTGATTTGGTCCCTGGATCTATTCCGGAGAGAGTCCAATATGCCAATATGGAGCATTGGAGGATGGATTGTCCCTGGTGGCTTGTGTTGACTGTGAATCCTGTAAAGCGGTCTGCAAGCCTTTTTATCAATGCACCATGAGTCGAATGACTGTACAAATGACTTGAAGGGCCTTGAGCCATCATGTCAGCGGAGTGGGTGAATAGGTCAATGTGCAACAAAAAGCAACACAGGGGGGGGCGGAGCGTGTCTTTTTGTGTTCTGTGGCGTGTTGGTGGGTTTTGGTTTGCTTCTCCTCTGTGTTTTTACTGGGCACGCTGTTGGGTGTCCAACATGTTTTGTCCTTCGTGGTGGGTTGAATGCTGCCTTTTCGGTTCCCGAGTTAAGATGACTTCCGGGTTGTTTTTGCTCGGTTGTTTTGCTGGCTCTGGTATCATTGATTTTGCTCAGGCTTACTGGACCTTGAACAACCGGTCCCTCTACGCCTTGAACCTTGCCGCCCGGAAGGGGGCGGTCTTGACTGCCTGGGCGCTGCCATTTGAGGAGATGTGCCCCGTGACAGCCAAGTTCGTCCAGCTTCGGTGCAGCTCCTTGATGGAGGGCGAGGATGCAGAAGGCTGGAAGCGAGAACTGGGCTTGCGTTCAAAACAGGGAGGCCCTTTAAATGGCGGTCTTGCTTTGAACCCAGAAAAGGGTGCCTGCCATCCGAAACGGCGCGCCCATGTTGCCAAAAGTTGCTGCCAGTGGTGCCTGCTGTTTGTTGGGTGTTTTTGGTTTGACACACAAGAAGGCCAATGTTTTCTACTTGCTGCGCCAAATCAACCTTACATGTGTTCATGTTGGTGTCAACCTGTTTTGATTCACAAATATGATCATGTGGTTCCGGAATTGGCAACAGAAGTTGGAAGCCTGGGTGGTAATGGTGAGGGTGATCGAAAGGTTGACCTGTCATGACCACGTGACGGCGTTTAAAGCAGTTGACCCCATTGACCGAGCGCTTTGGTTCGAACCCCTGCAGGCCCATCGCCAGCGTCAGAGGCCAGGAAACGGACGCATTTGGGCAGTGATCCAGCAAAGTTGCCCCAAACTGCACCGCGAGGCTGAGGATGAGGTGCCTCAGTTCGATGTGAAAGAGGACCCAGTTGCGCAGAGTCCCAGCCTGCTGCCCTTTTGGCATAGTGGGCTCTGGGGTTGCAAGCGTTTGAGTGCGAATCCCAAGAATGGATTCCATTTCTGCATGTTTCTGCTGAAACGGCCACTGACTGCGAGGAAGAGATGCTCGAATTCGGCAGCTGCGGGGATGCGGTTGAGGGCTGAGAGGCCCGAGGTCCTCAACTCATTTGAAGCTCAACTAGAAGTGGGTTTGCCTCTGAAGGGGGGGCCCCAAAACAAACAGATTCTCCTTTCATCCCCCATATTTCCCCACTCCCTAGCTTTACCAAAGGCTCAAAGGGCATGAGTGGATGTTATTTGCCAGGAAAGCGGCGAGCGCAGCCGGCGAAAGCGAGTCGAAAAGCAGCCAGCGGAGCCCGTAACCCAACCGGGCGCTTTCTTACGCCATTGCCTGAAGCCTCAGCTTGAGAAGGACCGTGCTCCTTTTGGCGTCCCTTTGAACCTAGGTGAGGGCACCAACTCCACAAAAACATATACATATATATATATATATATGTATATATAGTATATGTGTATATGTATATGTATTGTTTATGGATTAGGCGCTAAACGGCAGTCTCCCCGAAAGCAAGTCAAATGATGATTTGTCCAGAAGCGCAGCCTTTGCAACAGATGCCGTTGCGAACTTACTGCCTGCTGGTTGCACCATGAGGGCACTCTTGCCCAGAGCTTGGCAAAAGCATGCTTGAGACTGCCCAAGATGGTCGCTTGCCCGTCAGCTGCAGCAATTTTGGTGGGAGTTTGCATGGGGATGTGGCCGCTTGATCAGGCTCCGGCTTGTTTCTTGGCACGTGTTGCAGACTCAGATGGCTGGTATTTGTGAGTCTCGTTTTGTACGCTGCTCACTTCCTGAGTTCATTAACAATAAAAACTTTTCGGGAAGACCAGTGCGGTAACTATAACTTAAGAGATTGGAAGGGGACCGCAGGTCGTTTTTGAAATAGAAAGTTTGGTTACTGTTTTGGGGCCATCCACGCCGAGTCTTTGTCAGGTGTGCCATGCGCGTGGACGCGGCGGAGTTTGTGCCCCGAGTGCCTGAGCCGCGGCCTCACGCTGCCCAGCTGCGAAGCGCCCGGCGACGCGCCCGGCTGAGGTCGGCGCGTCCCCAGCTGTCAGCAGACACCCCGGCCTTTGTGCCCAAGGCCGGGAGCGCACGCAGAGCTCATGGCTACCTGCACCCGTCCCCAGGTCTGACTTTTCGGAACTGCGCACCCCAAAACGACCATAGGTCTGCTCTCAAAAGTCTCACGAGCGCATGAATCCCCACCGAATGTCCACCAAAACGTATTCACACCCATGTTCTCCCTATTGCGTCCAGGTATGTCGAGGTTTTGTTGTGGGGGGTACGAGGCCCATGCAGCAGAGCCATGGGTGAGCAAGCCCGAGTGGGATGCGGAGTGCGCCTGCACGCGCGCAGCCGTTCACGACTTGTTGGGTTTGAGTCAGGGTACCCTTTTTTCTCACTTCCTGAGGGTGGACGGTGTTTTGTTTTTTGTCTTTCTTTTTCCGGGAGGTGCAACGAGTGATGATCCATGTTGACTTTCCGATTGCTCACTCCCTGAGTTCATGGACTTTAGATGCTTTTTGGGTTTAGGCCATTTTGGTGGCAAACAAAAAGTTCGGACTTTTTTGGGACAATCAACCCGGAAAGTGAGTCTCATGTTGATGAAAGAAGCGATGGCAAAACGAAAGCGACCATGCTGGGGGTCCGACACATACCCATTTGCGGGTCCGCATGGCGGGGATGGACGAAATGCACACACCCAGTATTCCCAAGGTTTCTGAACTGATGCAGGGTTTCGCTCATCCAGAGTATAACTTTTTTGGGGGGAGGAGCATGTTGGGAAAAAATGGGGTCATGAACCCAGGAGTTTAGACTGAAAGGATCCCTGCGCACTTCTCGTGCCAGACCCCCAGTAGGGGCATGGTTCCTTTTGCTTGGAGGGTGACCATGTCATGACCCATTTGTTAGCTTCATGGCAAATCCAGACGCAAGGGGATGGCAGTAGACAGACAAAGAAAGCAAACACACTCAGACTGCCGCAATTGACCACCCAGCAAATCCGGCCAGGTACACCATCTTCGATGAGGAGAGCTGCGTTGACACACCGGCTCAGAATAGCTCGGACTCAGTCTCCAAGACCGGGCTCAAATCACAGCTTCAGGGGTTCCCACAGCACAGGGACTCACTAGCTTTCGTTGTTAAGCAACTGGGTGACACACGACATGTCCGAACAGAGTCTCTCACACGCGTCCGACTGACCCGCACCCGATTTGTCTCTTTGGTCCCCGTGGGAGTCGTTGGCTCAGGAGAGCTTCCTGACTCCGGAAGTCCTCGGGTCCACGCCATCGCACCTTGACGGGACCGATCTGGGGACGGCGCGCATCTGGGGTTTTCACGGGACCCAGAAACCGTGCTCCACGGTGATTTGGGAAGGTCCCAGAAAACACCCTTGCGAGAACGGCGCCCTCAACTTGATTCCCTCGCAAAGTTGTGACAAGACTCCAATGAAGTACCAGTGTTTACTTTCCAGATGCGGGTCACTTGGGTCACTTTCTCACTTTCCAAGTTCTTGGACTTCATACTTTTCGGGAAGACCAGGTGGTAAACAAGTTTGGACTTGGGCAAATCCTCCCAGGAATCCACCCCGTCTCACCAAACAGTAAGGGTTGTAGTAAGCGATTTAGGGAATCCACTCGCCCCACCTCCTTTTTGTTAACCGGTTTTCAAGGGAACCCAAGAGAAAACCACCAACGTGTGGGGAATTGATTCTCCCTATATTGAGACAACATATCCGTCAAGTCTGCAAGGTCCAGCCGCGGCGACCGGTTGGAGGACGAGCCAACGTGCCGCGGCACGGATCGATTCGTCGATCTGGATCGGCAACTCAAACGCTGGGACGACTCAAACCCTGGGATCTTCTCCAAAATGATTTCGAGGGCATTGCCAGACTCAGATTTCTAGCTTTTTCGTATTGTCCTTCGTTTTGCCTTTCCAACAGTTTAACTCTTCCGCGGGTAGACTACTTCTAGGTGGCGCGTCTTTTTTGTCGGGCCTTTTTGGGGCAGTTTCCCTTTGATTTCCTACAAAGGGTAGCCTGAAAAAAAGGGCACCCCAGAAGCAGAATCTGAGGGTGCAGAGTGGGGCCAAGGAGATCTTTCGAAGCAGCACGACCATAGCGAGTTGTCCCAAGTTCTGCTTCAGTGAGCTTAGACAAATGGAGCCGAACGCGGTCATCCCTGTTCTACAGTGTCCGTTAGGGACACCTACGGAATCCTCTTGAGCGGAGGGAAAGCGAAAGGGCACATGCAGAGGGGCTGGCCCGATTTGAAAAACTGGCTAGTGGAAAGACTTCGAATGATGTTCTCTGGGCTCTCCACAGAGCTTTTCGAAGCGGTTTGCTTTTCATCCCAATGGTGACTGGTGCTAGGTTATATTATAGTTATATTTGTTTATCCACCGTATGTTTTTGCTGGAGCCGCAGACAACTGAGGCTTTCCTCGTCCATGAGCCAGGCGAGCGGAGGCGGCAGCCAGGAGAAGTCAGGACGTGCATAAAACGTGGCTGCAGATTAGCATGCTTCCATTTGCTTAAGAATATGTGTTTCTACAGGGGATCTATCACTACTTGTTGTTCTTTTCTTTCTTTTTTCTTTTTTTTGGGGGGGGCTTAAGCAAATAAAGCATGGAGATCGACAGAAAGCCATGTCAAAATTCGCAGGAACGAATGTTTGGGCGTTTGCGGGTTCTTCTGGTCGTTGCGGTTCAGTGATGTTCTTTCTATTTGTTTGGTTTTCCTTGGGCTAAGGGGGGCCGGTGGCGATTGTAAAGATGCGCAGGCTCCGTAAAAGAACGGCCAAGGATTCCCTTATGTTTCCCCAAAAGCAAATCCTTTATCCCGACCGCCTCATTTGACACCAAAGGGTTGCCCTTCAACCAATCCTCTCTCTTTCCTGAGAATGGATGGGACAAAGTCCAAGTTCCTGCACCCACTAGGTGGTTTATCCCAGTATTCATCAGATTCCATGTGAATTGTCACGATGGAAAGTGGAGCAGTCGACCAGGGCCTAACGGCGCAATAGTTAATGCTGGCTCTCTTTGATAGAAGCATTACAACATGTGTGGCACAATAGCTGATGCTTGCTTTTTCTTGGTTAAAACGTCAGAAAAAACATATATATATATATATTGAAAAAACATGTATGTATATATATATATATATGTGTGTGTGTGATGGGTGTTGCTTTTGTCGGTCATTGGCATGAGCCCGTAGCCCGCCCGAAGCCCGCCATCAGGACCAGTGGCGGGGGCTCTGAGCACAAAGAAGCGGCAGCTGTATTGGACCATCAGTGACTTGGATTGCCCCTGCCCCAGTCGAGCCTAGGAATCCTCTTGAAGTCTTGGTGTTGAACATCTTTCCTGTTGGGATGTCCCGTTAAAGGTGAGGTATGACCTGATTGAGCGTCTTTCCTGGCTGAGTTGTCATTGAGTTCCCAGCAGGCGTGTTGTTGGAAGTGAATCTGTGAGTTTTGGTTCAGCCCTTGAGGAAGGCTGGAAAAGGAGCTGCGCGGGAAGAGGGCCTTTTGGTTTTAATCTTGGAGAAGCTGCTTCCCAATTCGCGCATTCCAAAGAATCACTTGAATTTCATCGAACCGCTCCATGAAACCCAACCATCAACGAACCTCGGAACAGCTCCGGAGAATTGGGACAGAGACCCCATAGCTTTCAGCTGCTTGGAGACATCTCAAAATTTACCGGGTTGGCTAAGTATGAAACAGCATCCGAGGATATGTTTCTGCACAGATGGCCAAGGAAATCCCGGTTGCTTTAGTCAGCCTCTACGTTCATCTCTGTTTGCGAACAATGGTTCTTTTGTCCGCCGTTGCAAGTAGGCCCCTAGCGTAAGTCGACTGAGGGGATGCAAGCTGGCCGCAAGGAGAAGGCCCGAGCATGAGCCAACGCCACCTGCAAGTTGACATGGCACCCAAAAAGCCACGATCCCTTGGAGGAAACTCGTTCTGGGTCCCGAAATCGCTTCTTGGGGTTGGAAGGGTTGACCTGCCGCGCGCCAAGGGTGAGTTGCCCTTACTCCATAGCCATGCCCGGCCTACGCGTTTGAGAGCGACTTCGGCTTGCTGGTTCTCAGTGGGTGGGAATGAAGCTGTCGATCCCCTTCAGGACACTTCATTCAAACCGGGTTTCTTCCATTTCCCTTTTCGATCCTCCCAAAGTGGCGAACGTTTCAATTGACACCACCAGGCAACTGCAGCAGCACAAAAGTCCAACGAGACCCCAGAGCCAAGTAGGATGCCCACCGATGGACTGGGCGCGGGCCTTGGCCCAGAGCGATGCCGATTTGTACGCCCGCACCACGCACATCGCCCAATGCCGCTGGCCGGCGGCACTGGCGGCGCTGGAAAGCTTCGCCCCCAGGCGAGGGCGCCGCGAAAAGGGTCCAAACAGTCAGCCCTGGTCACCATGAAAGGGCCGCAAACAAATTTTCAAACAATGATCGTTGAGGCCATGTCGTTTGAAGGAGATCCAAAGGATCCGGTGATTTGTTTCGATCAGGTGCCAAGCCAATGTTTTTGAAGCCACAGGATGTTTGCTTTAACCAGATGTTCTTTGTTTCAGGTAGCCCCTGATTGGTGGTTTGAATTCGGGTTTGAACCCGTGGCTCTCAAAATGGAAACGGTGCCTAGCCGCCAAACCGCCAAACCACCGAGCGAAGCTGGCTGGGTGGAATCGATCAGGCGCTTGGAGCCTAGCCTCGTCACCTACAACGCTTGCATCAAGGCCTGTGACTGGCACCGGGCCTTGCACCTTGTGGCAGGCGAACCTCGGCCGTCGTTTCCTTTTTTCCGGTCCGGTGTGGGTCGGCAGCTTTTTCCTCAGAAGAAATAATGAAACGAAAACGGGGGTCAAAAATGCGGGATACAGGAATGTGACGTTGAAGCAAACCACACCAGCGACTGGAAGATTCGTGGATGGATAGGGTTTCTGTTTTGCGGCTCGGTCCCTTCAACACCTTTCTATCCGCTTGGAGCCAAAAGGATGGGTTATGGATGTTTTCTGGATGTTTGAACGAATTCACCCAGCTGACTCGCCCACCCATTTCGCCAGGTTTGCCTTTTTGCAGGGTACCCTTGTTTGCTGCTTCCGGAAACTTGAGGGAAACCCCTTTTGTCGAGGGAGACCCAACAGGTCTGGCAGAACGCATAGAACGCCTGAAACCCCAGCGTTCATAGGACCTGTGAATTTTTCGGGGAACTCACGCGAACCCCTGGCACCCACCCTACCAGCGTCAGCGTTTGGGAGGTCTGCGTTGCCGGAGCCTGCGGCCCGACCGCTTCTCCCAGAACACGGCCCTCGCGTCCGCGTCCGCGTCCGGCGCGTGGCGCGCTGCCGCGGAGGTGCTGCGGGCCATGGGCCGGGCGGCGCTCCGGGCCGATGCTCGGAGCTTCGGGTCCCGGCCGGTGGGAGAAACAGAAGAAGTTGATGATGTTGGAGGGTTTCCGTCTTTTTGAACAACGGTTGCTGATGTGTTTTGTTTCTTCAGTGGTAGTGTTTGTGGCTCTGATTTGAATTGCTCCTGCTGTTGCTTCTTTTTGCACCAAAGACGGTTCCAGATACTAGCCTACCAGTTTCACTGATCATCTGGAGTGTATTTGGAGGTTCTATGTGGATGTCATGTGTATGGGCATCCATGCCCACCAAAAGACAGGTTTGAGGGAATCCCTATCAAAACTCCTTGGATTGAACATCACCTGAGCCTCCCTTGAAGGAGACATATAAGGGCGCGTTTCCAAGCAACACACAGGCTCTCCGATTTCAAGCGCCCGAATGAGAAGCAGTGCCACCTCCTTGATAGACACACCCAGGGTTCAAACACGTGGCAAGAGCTCGTGGCCCTGACAACTTCCAGGGGTTCGGCCAAGTCAGAGGTTCAAACCCCCAAGACCTAGACCAGCCATTCGCTGGCCGACGAAACAGAAAAGTGGTAGGAGAGTTGGCTATGCGTCGTTGGTCGACTTGTCGATGACCGACTGCGTTGTACTTTTGCGGGATAAGGATTGCACTCTTGAAGATTAGCAGCACGGAACGCAAAACCATCCTTGTTTAGAGAATCTCCTTTTCCCATGTTCAACCCACAGAGGAGCACTAAAAAGAAGCTTTTGAAGCTATGTATTAGCTTCAACTCATCCACAAGTTTCTTGGTTCGATGGCCCCTGTGCTGGATGCATTGCACCCTCTCCAGCTGCGTCAGTCAGTACGCGCCTTTTTGCCGGCGTTTCCCTGCATTCAGGATTCAGGCTACGACAGGGAGGGAGGGTAGGGAGGCTGGCATTCATACGCGTCTTTGGCTTGCATTTGTGCTGTTTTTTGCAGAATTGCTCGTAATTGGGCTGATCATTCAGAATGGTTTAGTCCCGCGTTACAAGTAAGTCAGGCAGATGTCCTGAATCTCTTCCAATGTATTGGATCGTCACCTGGCACCCAACGAAAGGGCATCCCTCACCTTACCATCCCAAATTCCTTCCCTCATGATGCCATAGTTAATGCCTTTTTTGCGGCCTTTGGCATCCAAGTCCAATGTTTGACAAACCAACTGCCCATCGCCGGGTCCGACGCCGGGGGTCGGACTTTTCGGGTCCCGGGTCCCAACGTCCCAGGATCGCATCACCTTCAACTCCGCCATCTGCGGCCATTGGACCTGGGCCTTCTGCTCCCTCGAAAGCATCCGCCTCCGGAACTGCGAGCCCAACGCCACCTGGCCGATTTCGAGACGGGCAGATTTTGCATTTTGGCTGACACCACCAGGTTTGTTCGGGCACAGTGGGGCGCGGTTCCCCTCCAAAAGGGGCGAAACAAGGGGCTTGTTTGAGGCAAGCTGAAGCGGTGGGAAATTCCGTCGAGTGCTTGAATGACAACTTGTTGGTGAATGTGCGTGCGTCGAACCAAACACCTTTTTGAAAAGAGCGATTCAAGCACAGGCCTGGGTTCAGACTTTGCGCCTGCCCCAAGACCCAGGTGAATTGCTTTTCCTTCGACCGCATGAGAGGTTGATTTTGTTGGCCAAGGTGCAGTTGAAGAACAAAGAAAAAATGGCCCAACCACAGACGGGCCCCGTGCGCGAACGCTTCAGCCTCGAGACCCAGGTTGTGACGCATGGGGCGGGGTTAAGTGCTGCCACTCAGTGGCTGCAAGCTGTTGCCATGCTGCAGGACGGGATGGCGATATGAGCAAGAACTATTTCTAGTCGAAGGAATTTGACACATGGCCCGAGATAAGAAAGGAAATACAGAGCTCTCAACCATCATTGAGCAAAAAAATGGTCCTCAAATCACAAGATGGAGCCTCAGCTGTTAAATCTGTTCAGTTGAGGACCAATCAGAGCCTCAACCATTATTGGGCAAAGTAGGTCAAGTCACAAGATCCAGCCACATCCAATCAAAACTGAAGACAGAACAAGTCAGAAGTCAGAGCAGGAGGTGCAGAGCGTGATTTGCTGCAGCGCAGCCATCAGCGTTTGTGAGCAGCAGGCGGAGTGGCAGGCGCCCTTGCGGCTTTTGGAGTGCATGGGCCTCGACAGGCGGAGTTTGGAGGGTCTGGAGCTCGGAGTGGGATGGCCCGCCTTTGTACCAACCGCCACTTAAAAACTTCCATTTGCGGAATATGTGTTGTGTTCCCTTGGGTTTAAAGGGAAACTATCACTGGAAGTATGTTATTTTTTGCAGGGGACTTAAGCAAATGGGGGTAAGCAAGCCCTTCCTTTCGGCAAGTTTAACCCAAAGCATGCCTTTTGTTGATTCAGTTGGGGCCTGTCCAGGCTTTACACCCTTCGCTCGTGCTGAATTGCAGGCGCTGGTTTTCACGGAACGGCAGCGGGATTGTTTGTTTGGAGGGGTGGCACTTTCTTGTGCAGGCGGCATTTCAGGTCTAGTACTCAGTTTGGATGAAGAGGGGGAGGAAATCCCCAGAAAATTAGATGTGTCTACGCAAGGAACTTAGACTTTCCTGTTTTCCTAGCCACCCCCATCCCCTTGTTTTCCAGTTTCCTTGGAAGAGCAAACCACAAGTTGCTCAGTGGTGCTCCCCTTTTTGATCCCTTTGCCCCGCTCCACGACAAGGGCAGCCCAAGAACCACATGCCCTTCAGCAACCAAGAGCCAGCGAAGCTATGCAGTCACGATCCCCGTGCCACTTTCTACTATTCGGGCTTCATGTCGCCTCTGAAGCCACTAGATGTTTGAATCCAAAAGGCCAAGAAGGTGTCAAACGAATCACACTGCATCACATCTCAACTTGCAAGTACGCGTTCTGTTTGATGAATCACTTTACCGGTTCAGGTGCGGAGTTTGCATGCATGTGCTGCATGTGTCAGGTGACCAAAAAGTATGAGAGAAAAACGAACAATCATATGTTTATGTCCGGTCATTTGATGTTTTAGGGTTCAGGAATTCATGAGCTACTTGGATGTTTCAATTAGTTCTATCATTTCTCCATGTTAGGGGTAAACGTGGGTTACGCATTCATAAAGGGGCCCAATATGTTTTTTTTGTGGGGGCCGAAAAAGAGAAAGCAAAACAAGAAAAGCAAAAGAAACAAAAAGCGGTAAAACGATTTGGGGCTCAGAACTTGGCCTTTCGGTTCACGGGCCTTCCTTCAGCTTCTCTTTGGAGGCTGGCGCCGAACCTCGTGACCTTCTCCGCTGCCATCAGCTCCTGCGAGAAGGGCCGCCGCTGGACGAAGGCCACGGAGCTGTTGGCGGAGCTGCGCGCCAGCGGGGTCCAGGAGAGAGTTGGATCGGGGCCCGGTGGATTGAGAGATACACCCAGTTTGTTCATTTGTTTTTTTAAGGGTGGTGGGTGTGTGTGTGTGTGTGTCTGTGTTTATAAACCCAGCTCATTGTTTTTTTGGGTGATGTGTGTGTGTGTGTGTCTTTTTTTTGTTGAGGGTACCCGTTTCAGGGCGGGAATGGGGAACCAAGTTTTACTTCGGGTTCCCATTGTGATTGGGTGGTTTGTGCCCAACTCAACCTGCAAGCGGAGATGGGGGCAAAGTACCCGCGCTGTGTGGTGGTTGACTTGGCGCCACTTGCATGACGGGTCCCACGTCAGGCAAGTGGCAACTGCCAGGGAAGCCCCCCAAGTCGGATTGGAGTGGTCATCCAGGTAGGTGTGGATTCAATTCAATGCTCATGACCTCGGCCCATCTTAAAGGGTTGACGCCCCGATCAAAATCAAGGGGCTCTGCTTAAGCAATCCTGGCTTGGTGAAAAAAAACATTTGGAGGCTCATGCCTCAGAAGGCAACTTTCTTCGGACTACTTAGCGCCTCTTGGCCTATTGGGCCATCGGCCCTACAGCATTTAGTTGGTGCCATTTCATTTCGGGGATCGGCAGTCCAAGCAAGGCCGATCAAACCAACCCTCAACTCCAGGCTTGTTCCACTCGCTCCAACAAGGCAGGCGGTTGAATGTTGAAAGCTCCCCAAGCGCAAGTACCCCACTGCCGAGGAGGATCTGCTCCCGCAGAATGCGGCGATCTTTGCTTGCGCCAAGGCAGCCCAGTTGAAAGTGGATCCCATCGGCGAAAAGGTCGCGGATTTTTGTTGTCTCAGAAGGGGCCGATGGCTCCAGATGTTTTTTCTCGTGGGCGAAAGGGATCCCGAACAAAACGGGCACACCGACACGGGCATTGTAACCGGAAATAGATCTGAATTCTGCTGAGCAGTTTCGAGCTGTCAAGCAACCGCAAGCGGCTTCAAGCTGTGAAACTCCTTTGGAGCTGCCGCCAAGCTGTTGTGGGCGGCTTCGAGCCGCCAACCCGTTGCAGGCAGGTTCACGCTGTCAAGCGGTTTGCCAAGCTGTTGCAAGCGGTTTCACGCTACTATTGTCAGCCCGCTCGGGAAGTGAGCCGTTCTCGGTTCACCCCAAATTGAAAAGCTTCAAATGTCTCCCGACCAAATTCACCAGGGAAACCACATCTAGGTCCCCCAGTAGTGCCCTTTTACCCTTTCTTGGGGGAGGGTTCCCCTACTAAAACAGACTACAGAAGAATAAAAGTTGGTACCCTTATTTTAACCTCAAACTACTGGAGGACCAAGGACTTGATGCGTAGCCTTTGCCTCGCAGGGCCATTGGCAGCTCAGCGTGGCTTTGCTGGACCACTCCCGCGCCTTTGCTCGCACGGTGGCCACCTACAACTCGGCGGCGGCGGCCTTCGAGGAATGCGTGGGACGAAATGCGAACAGATCCAAGTAGAACCCGCCCGGTTTGGTTTTTGGGGGGGTGTTATTCCCAACCGAGAGGAAAAACACACACACACACACAGAACGTTTGAACCTTTTTGAATCCACTCATTAGGTGAGGACAGATTGAGAGAAGCACGGAGGTCCCCAAGGAAATGGTTCGATTCATTTTGGCGCAAGCCATATCCACCTCAGTGTCGGCATTGTCTCCCGTACAGTCATGTGGGTGCGCTTGTTTTGAGGCCGTTTGGGCGTTGATGTAAAGGGAAAAGCGAAGCCACATTTCTCAAATCGAGATGCGCCTTTCTCTTTGGACCAAAAGAGGCCCCTAAGTTTGGCAATCATCTTAGGAAGTATTTGGGTGCCAAAGTGGTGGCTGGCTTTCCTTTTGGTTTCCCTTCAAAACGACCAACACCGGGGTACCAACCCAAAACAGGACACGCCGATTTGGAGGGACATGAAGGAAGCCAACCTTCAGGCATCCCTATTCTTCCATTTGCTGGATCTATGCCTGCTGAAAATATCCTCGTGCTTTCCTGGGGCCGCATGCTCGCCTATGTTCAAAAAAAAAATACGCACTTGGAGGGACACCAAAAGGAAGCCAACCTTTTGGTTCATCCCGATTTTCAGGCGAAAAAACGACGCAGGACAGCTGGCAGGAGACGCTGCAGCTCATGGGCCTTCTACGCCACAGGTCTCTGCGCATCGACGTGATTACCTGCACCGCCACGGCCACGGCCTGCGAGAAGGTGGTGAAGTGGCAGCCGCTTCGGATGACCTGTTGACTGATGTCCTGTTTTCAGGGTCTCCTCCAAAACAAACGGTACATGGTTTCGACAATGCATGGTATAGACCAGAAACTCTGACCACATATTTGTCCAGATTCGGGCCAAGCTTGACGCAGTTGCCGCCAGTTGGTTTCCCCGCATTGCGTTTTTGAATTTCCAGCAACCCCGAAGTGAATGGACCCTGAAAGCCACTCCCAGATGGCCCCCAGTGATGGTGTTTGACAGCCAAAAGCACTTCCTTCCCTCGCCATGCAGTTGTGGGAGGCTCTCCTATAATACCTTTTAACTTTTTGGCTTCATCCATGATAGAAGTTCGAGCTATGTTAGTTGCATCAAAAGGTTGGCCTGAAAATTCAGGAGCACTTGAGTCAACTTTTTGGCAAACGGCCCACGGAGAAGTGTTGAAAGCGTTAGCTCGAAAGCCAACACAGGCTCAATCTTCATCTGCTGCGCGCACTAGATGTCCCGGCGGATATGATGACGCTGAATTCAGCGATGAGTGCTTGCGCGCGCGGGCAATGCTGGATAACAGCCACTCGGATCAATTGCAAAGTCGTTTGCTTTCCATTTAGATGGAAGTCATGTAGTGTGACTGCCATGGCCTACGTGATGTGGCTGCCCTCCAGGGCTGCTCCAACTGTTGGTTTTCGTGCGGCTGCCCTTGGAACATTTTGGGACGTGTTCCAAAGCAACGTGCAAACTCCGCAGGCCACGCAGATTCTTGGTGAAATGAACACGCTCCGCCTGGAGCCGGACATTGTGAGCTGCAATGCGGCCATCACCAGCTACCCAGCTGCTCAGTGCCCTTTTCGGGACCTGGGTCTGGGGGTACTTTTGGTCATGGGTCCACCGGGCTGAACTTGAATGCCAAAAGATTTCAAGGGAGGTTGATGAAAGGCTACTGCACAACCCCAGCCATTCCCGGCGGGAGAGGGGATTGCATCCCCAAATCCACCTCAAACCCACTGTTGGCCATTTTAGCAGGTTCTGCCTGGTTTAGGGATGAACGATTCCCTGCAACATTCACAAGAATGGAACCGAAAGTTCGGTTTCCAGGCCAACTTGCAACACAAAATAATTACACCAGCATGGACCCCAGATAGCAGTGCTTGCACACCAGCACCTCCAAAAGCACCCCCCCGACGAATGCCCCAAGCAAAACCCGGCCGTCAATCGAGCAGAAATGCGCCGGCACCATCACCCTGAAGAGCACCCCAAACAGCACCCCCAAGACACCCAGCCGTCACTCTTGCGAAAATCCACCAGCACCCCAAGCAGAATCCCAAACCACCACCTAAGCTGCATGCGCCCTTGCACCCTACTGTCAAGATGCAAACATGCGCCTGCACCGTCACCTGCATGCCCGATAGCACCCAAGCATCAATATCGCAAAAATGCGCCCGCTCCGTCGCCAGCACCTCAAACAGCTCCCCTCAAACTGCGTCCCACAGCACCATCAGCAGTGGCACCCCGTCGCGCGCACTGTCACCCCCCAAAACAGCACCTGCGCAAGCACCCCAAACTGCATGCCCCCTAGCACCCTACCGTCAATCTTGAAAAGATGCGCCCGCACTGCCATCAGCACCTCAAACAGCACCCCAATCAGCACCTACAAGGGCACCCCCAAACCACACACACCCTAGCACCAGCCCATCAATCTCGCAAATCACTTTCTCCTCTTTATTAGAAGTTAGAACCCCTACAGCATTCAGCTATCTGGGGAAAAATAGAAACACTATAAGATGCAAACGAGTAGTTTGCAGATGTTCGCCCGTAAGACAAACTGACTGGTTGATTTTCAGTTTCTTACGCCTTCGAACCTACAACCAACCCGTCGACCAATTGCTCAGGCTACGGGCAGCGGCCCCGGGCGGCTCTGCAGATCTTCTCTGAGGCCTTAAGCCGCAGGCTGCAGCCCAGCGAAATCACCTGCAACGCCCTGCTGGGCGCACTTGCCTCAGGCGAGAAGAAAAAATGAAAACGACTGGAGTGTCCCTGTTGTTTTTGGGTTCCCGTTGTTTTAGTCCTAGGTCCCTGCTGGTTTTTTGGGTAAGGTGTTGGTGGCAGTTTGCGCCTTTCTCCTGCTTGCTTTTGCGCTTTTTTGTGTGATTGTACTCGGGGAACGGGTTTTCAGGTTTCAACCCATGGAATGTGACGATCCTAATGGCGCATTCATGTCTACTCACTCAAGTTGCACTTTCCAAAGCAAAATCAACTAAGAAGAGCGCCGCCCAAGACTTGTCAAATCGGGGGAAGGGATGCCCGAAAGGGTGGCGCTGTTGATGTTTCAGTCCCAAATTTTTGGCGCCTCCAGGTGCCTACTGGTCGGAGGCGCTGCGGATGTACCGACGCCTCGGGGACTTTCAGCTGGAGAGCGGCGTGCTGACCTATGAGGCGACCATCGCAGCCTGTGCCGCGGGCCAACAACACCAGGCGGGGTCGGGGTCCGCCAGGTTTAGGGGGGTTTGGGGGGGCCGGAAGCTGTCCGATTCTCAACAAATGGGGGAATGAGCAATATACATCACCACTCTTGTATCTCTGAGAAAGATACGAGAACCAGCATGGGGAAACCGAGAGTTTTGTAAACAATAGTGGCTGAAAGACGCAGGGGGTGGTCTTGGTGCTGTCAAACAGGAAACCAAACAGAACGCGTTGTTTCAGGAGTAGCTCAAACAATAATGAGGGGCCCAACCCAGAGGCGATGATACTGCTCCTGGAGTCCATGCAAGGCAAGTCCTTGGCCTTTCTCACATGACTGGCCTGATGACTGGGTTTGTCTCGGATGACTATGTGCTCACCAGATGTGTGGACCAGATTTGCTGCTCGACTATCCTTAAGATCCTTGGCTGGATGTGGTCCCTTTTGTAGTTGCCCTCTGGGACTAAGGGTTCGCGTTGGTCTACACTCCATCTTGGACAGCCCAGGCCATTTCAGGTGATCTCCGGCTTCGACAGGGCAACGGAGCAGATCTCGAAGTTGCACCCCGCGAGCGTTCGCCTTGAGTCCGCGCTACGGCTACAGCCCATGTTCTGCCAGGGGGCAGGGCACGTGCCGACATCTTCACGTGTGCACATTGCTGAAGGCTCCTTCAAGTACTCTCGCCATTGGCCATCCCGCATGTGCTCATGCCCTCGCACGCGCCAAAAAATAATGTGCGACTGCCTCACCCTTGGGAAGCCGCAATGTCCAAATGTTGCGCGCCAGGCATCGAGAGCCCGAAATTCGCCGTGGCAGGCCGCAGGGGGCAAGTGGCGTCGCCACAACTCCAGAGGCATAAGTCGCACGTCAGGAGTGGTCCTGAGACTCGCCTTCTTTCCGAACGGCACGGCCCTCACTTTGGACGGCTGCGCGGTTGGTGTGCTGTGTGAGGCCAGGCATTTGAGGGCATCTTGGAATGAGTTGAGAGCAAGGGGGGCAATGAAGGGCTTGCAGCTGGGGAGGAAAATGGGGCGAAAGCACTTCCAGGGGCAACCCCTTCTCTAAGCACTGACCAAAGACTGTCCGCTTGCCCATGCGCATCCTTCTGAATGGTCGAAGGCCCGACCGCTTGCCGCTTGCCAGGAGAAAGCCAAGTTGAAGTTTGAGTTGTTCCTGGAGGGCCGCCGGAGTGGCACGAAGGTGATGCTGGGTCAAAAGTTCAGCGCCTTGGAACCGAAGGATGCGCCCATTCCCTGCCCTTCCCTCGAGGCGTGATATCAAGGCCTGCAGGTTAGTTGGGGGGGGGGGTTGGCACGGCACCCCATGAACATGTGAACTTCAAATTGGTGAAGAAAGCAGCGATGTAGAAAAGACCTAGTAGGTTTCGCGCTGTTTCCAGGACATGGCCTCAAAGCTGTCTGGAGACACAACCTGTTTGCAGTTGGATCATCTGCTTTCACCTCAGGCTGCGATTTCCGCTGCTTGGCTGCTCTGGGCGACTCCCTCGCAAGACGCAAATTTCGGAATACCTCAGCCCAAGGCAAGCCAAGCGCAGACCACGAAATCACCATCGCCATTGAAGTGTACAGCAACCTGACGCTCGGATAAATTGGATTCCACCCCAAAGCAAATACATAAGGGCGCGTCTAGAGACATGGCACATCGGGCCCGTTTTGGGCAAGTGTCGGCATTTTCTCAGGAAAGCTTGTGGGCTCCCCCCCCCTCTTGCGGCACTGTCCACAAGCGTTGCATGTTGCTTCGTCGCTTTCAGGGCCTCGTTCGTTGCTACTTGCTTTAGGTCATACACTGGTTTCAACTGAACAGAGACCAAGATGACTTTGCGAAGCAATGCGAGTAAAATAATGAGGCACGAGCAGCGGTGGGAGGATGCGTTAGCAGATACGACTGCGGTTGTGATGTTCCATCGTGTCCAATTAAACTGGTTGCCATTCTAACCTGACTACTCATCATCAGTCCTGACTAGAGTGAGTGTATTTATTTATGCTCAGACAGCTGTCACTGCTTTGCGATGCACCATGCCCAGCAGGGCAATGACGGGAATCGCCAGCTTTGCCCCAGC
This sequence comes from Effrenium voratum, assembly GCA_963377175.1. Lineage (NCBI taxonomy): Eukaryota > Dinophyceae > Suessiales > Symbiodiniaceae > Effrenium > Effrenium voratum. The sequence goes on from CAUJNA010001524.1 coordinate 473,600, forward strand.
AGACTCTTTGCGGTTCTGTGGCAGCACCCTCCAAAATTCACTCGGCCCTTCAGAAGTATACCAGCCGCTGAGGAAATAGCAACCGCAAAAGACGAAGTGGGGAACGAGAAAAAGCGTGGGGAGAGCATCAAAAAATATGGCTCTTGGCGGGCTGCATTTCATAGGGATGACCGATGTTTTTGCATGAGTGTTGTTTGTCAAGAATCCTCTGCTAATACTAGCAAGGCAAGTTCATGCAGCATAGCCTGGTGTAGGATCAATTTGTCCCCGTTTGGAGCTGGAGGCCTTGTAAGCATGCGCGGAGAACACTATTCCAGAGTTCTGGTCTTGCATTTGCTAAGCTTTGGAAAGCAAACAACTGCAAAAGTTACTTGACAATGGCTTTACTTTGTGAATCTGACATGCCTTGTGTTGAGGCATGACTTTGAAGTTGGCATGTTCATGGCAATCGGCTGCCGAGCTTCAGCCATTCAGTCAGGAATCCTGTCTCAGCCAACGCCTTGCCAGTTCACATCGCACGTCTGGGACAGCCCAAGAGCTCAAACTGACAAGTTGTCATTGGTCTTCACTCAGGGTCGGCGAGTGCAATGCAAACTTGCGTTCCGACATTCGGCATTGCAACCCATCGGTGCTGACCTGCGGCAAGTCCAGTGCAGCAACCGGTTCGGGAGAAAGATGCCTGCCATGTAGCGGGCACAAGCTCCGCATGGAATGGCGCTCGTGCGCTTCCGAATTGGCAGGCCCTTTGCAGGCGCCGTGTGGGTGGCGCTGTGGGTTTTGGATTGGTGACTTGGGGCGTTGAAGCCATTGGCTGTTTCAGCCATGCCCGACCTGCAAACTGGTCCCAAAACCAACCGAGGCCTTCGCTTCTGCCGCGAAGCGAGCCTCTGAATCGACCCGCGAGCAACTGCGACCCGAGGACGCGCAGTGGAAGCCTCCGGTGTTTCCAGGTGTTTTTGAGGTACCCTGGAACCTTTTTACCCTGCTCTAAGGGGGAAGCTGAAAGGCTGACCAAAATCCATGTGGGGGGGCCCACCCTATTTGTCCAGCGTGCCGATCGCTTGCACCTTTTGACACGGGAGTGTCATTTGTGAGAACCGATTCAACGGGTCACCCAAGACACATTTTTCCACCAAGCGTCTCCCCTTGCTTTCAGCCACACACGCAGGGATAAGAAGGAAGTCCTCGTTGGCGGGTTGCTGATCCAGTTTTGCTTACCTCGTTTGACTCCAAGGTGCTGAAGATGCAGGAATTTGGCTTCAGCACAGCTGCATGACCAAGCATGAACATCCAATGCCGCTTCTTTTCGCACAGGTGTTGCCAGCTTCAACCCCAAACATCCAAAAAAAAAGAGGACCTGCCTCAGCTGCACCAAGCACCCAGCACCCAGCACCAAGCACCTGATTTGTTGCACCCCAAACATCTTATGAGAGGACCTGACTGGGAACCCACCCAGCACCGAGCTTTTGCATGCCGCCATGGTCGCCACTGGACGTCTTGGCCACGGCCACCACCGCCTGGGAGCTCCCGCTGCCCGCCTCTGGGCTGCGGGGCCTCTGCAAGGCCGAGCTGCGGCCGGGCGACCACGTCTACGCGCCACAGCCCGCAATCAGCGCGGGTCCGTCTGACAAGTTCCGGCAGTCAGATAGTCATTATTTTGACGGTTTCTGGGGGGGTATCAAAGTCAGAAACTGGGGTTGTTTCCCTTTAACCCACCACTGAGAGGGTGACTTTGACCATGGTAAAATAATGAGGCCAGAGAAACTACCCAAAACTTGTGGCAGAAAATGCAGGAAAAAGCAGCCCCCCGTGAAGTTTCACGTCGGGAGGGTAACAAGCCAAATGAGTCCAAAGCTTCCTGGCAATGCGGGCAAACACAAACGACCGCGTCCCCCTCGCATCGGCGCTGAAAGTTGTCCCGCCTTGGCACTCAGGCTTGGAAGATCGGCTGGACATACAACCACCATGGCATCGTGGTGCAGACGCAACCTTGCCCTGAAGACTCTTGCTTGCCACGCTTGCCCTTTGATTTGATTGCAATGATTCGTCTATTGGCCTTTGGAAACGGCTGTTTTCTCAGCTTGTAAAAAGTGGTGTCTTTCTTTTTTGCGGGTTGAAGACAATCCTAGGATTGTTTGCATGACCAGCTTGCTTGTTGCAGCATTGTCCGCTTCAAGCCGCCTGGAGATGAACCCGGACGAATCGAATTGCGCCTTTGGCTACGGAGATGTACGCTGCAGGAATGTCCACCAATACTAGGAGGTCTTGTGGAATGACTGTTGAAGAAGTCCCCAGTCCAAGTAGGTTGGGAAGCCTTTGGCAACCGACCCACCTTACATCGTCCCATTGAGTGCATTTGAAATGCTTCGGATTGCTCAGGTGTTGCTTGACTTCTTTTGCACAAGGGCGCGATGTCTACAGGTGCCGCTATGGAGTCTCGTACCGCCCTCGAAGCTTTGGACGTGGAGAAGTCATTTCGCTCAGCCCAGGCACTCTGACTATCTCATCAATCGTTCTGGCACGTGCTCCACCCATCCGGAGGACCCAAGGCTCTTTTGCCACATGCGAGTTCTCAAGTGGAGCTGAGATGTGTCCAAAGAGTCTAGGCCTTTGACAGTCCTTCGAGCCCTCAGCGTGGTGGACATAGGAGATGGAATGGCAAGTGAGGCCAGGAAGTTGGATCATATTAGCCCCACTCTCACCTTGCCAGGTGGAATATGACCTTTTGGTCAAGAACAGCGAGCTGCTGGCTCGTTGGTGCAAGTCCCTCAGAGGCAACCATGTCACCTCCAATCGCTCCGATCCCTTTTTGGTGTTCTTGGCATAAGGCTGGGCTTGGCCTCGGGCGTGCGCCGATTTTTATCCGACGAGACGGCCCGCTCACTGCAGACCTCTCATGGCCGCTTCATCCGGCTGGGCCTTGCAACTGTCGCCACGGGCGCTGCTGGCGCAGCCATTTGGACCTTGAGCGCAGGTGCTGCAGGTGCCACCGCCGGCGCTGCGGGTGCCACCGCCGGCGCTGCGAGTGCCACCGCTGGCGCTGCGAGTGCCACCACCAGCGCCACGGCTGGAGCCACTGCAGTCACCGCTGCTGGCGCCACTGGAGGTTGCGCAAAGTTTGAACCGAGCTTCCGCCCCTTGAGAATCCCAAAGGATGTCCCAAGAGTTTGGTGGCTGAAGCCATTTTCACAAAGCAGTAGCCGTAGCCCCCTGCAGGCACCACCGCAGGGACCACTGGCACTTTCACTGGTGGCACTTTGAGCGCCAGCTTGGCCATGGGGGAGGCTTTGGCGTGCGCCAGCCTCGGCTTGAAGCGAGCGGCCAGGCGGGGGCGTGGGCTGGAGCAAAGCCATAGGCCCCTCCAAAGGGAAGCCTCACTCACCTCCTGAGTTCCTGGACTTGAAACTTTTTGGGAAGATGATGCTGGTGGTAAATATATGGTTTGGAGTGTTGTTCGGCCTAACCACTCAGGAAGTGAGCTAAAGGGAAACCATGCGGATGTTCAAAAACTGGGCCGGCATGTTTGTTGAAGCATTTAAGCACCAAACAGTTTTAACAATTTTCTAGCTTTCTTTTAAAGGAAGCCGGGGAGTTGATTTTATCTCAAGTTTCGCAAGGGCGTTGGTGCTGGATGCCGCGAGCCGTCCTCAACACGCGCAAACTGTGCTGCTGCAAGCGAGGGATGCGACCGCCAGCTCTGGTTGGCAGCACCTGCTGCACCTCAGCATCCCCATAGTTCTGCACTGGTTGAACCACGGGTTTGTCCCAAAAAGTTAGGGGGGTCCAGCACGGCTGAATTCCGGTTTCCTTTAAGGGCAACCAAAAGGTGGGTTCGCACAAAAAAAGATACCCTCAAGATGTTGGATGCGCAGCAACACTCAAAGGGGCCAACTACTTTCCAGGAGGGCCTTTCTTACATACGCCTGCTGAATGTCCTTTCGCCCAGATTTCCGCCACCCACACCGGGCCACGACCTTGAGCAGCAGAAGCAGTTCTTCGTCGCCTGTGTGGCTGACTCTCAGCTGGACAGAGGTGTCCTTTTTGGTTTCACTTTGGTCGCTCCAGCACCAAGCTTCCCAAGTTTGCGTGTGTTCCCAGGTTTGCTTGTACGAGCTTCTGGGCAGACATCACTCATTGCACCCAGTCCTCGGCTGCCCCAACAGCCGCAGCCTCAAAAACCCGCCAAGTCGTCGCTCCATGGCTGACTTTCCACGGCCGAAGCTGTGTGAATGCACGGAGCTCGCGAGCCGTGTGTGCTTGTTTTATTTGATTCCTCCACTTGTGTTCGTGTGGTTGGTTCAGGGTTGGGTTTTGGGAATGGTTCGGTTGTTTGTTGGTTCATTTGCTGGAGCGGTGGCATACGCGTGCCGATTCTTATTTGGCTGTTTGCTTCTTTGTTTGGTTTGTTGGTTTGTTGGTTGGTTGGTTGGTGTCCTAATTTGTTTAGGTTGGTTTGTTTGATTGTTGGCTGTCTTCCTTGCTTCCTTGCTTACTTGCTTACTTGCTCCTTGCTTCCTGGCTTCCTGGCTTCCTTGCTTCCTGGCTTCCTTGCTTCCTTGCTTGCTTGCTTGCTCGCTTGCCTGCGTGAATCTTTGGTTGTGTGCGTGGGCGCGTCCGTTTGCGGTTTTGTCGGATGTGTTGTTTGCTTTTGTTCTTGCATTGTTTGTTTGGTTGGTTGGCTGGCTGGTTGTGTTTCTGTGTTTGGGTGTGTGTGTGTGTGTTTGTTTCGATAACTTTGGTTTGCTTTGTGTTTAAGTTGAGAGTTTCAGTGTGTTTCTTTCTGTGTTTGTGTGTTGGTTTGCACGCGCGTGTTGCTTTGCTTGTTTGCGTTTTCTTCTTGGTTTGCTTGTGTTTTTGTTTGCTCGCTCGCTCGCTCGCTTGGTTGTTTGTGTTTATTGGCTTGCTTGTTTGAGTGCTTCCTTGTGTGTTAGTTTGCTTGTTGCGGGTTTCGTTCCGTGTGTGCTCGGAAATGGTAGTGGCTTTGCCCTGCGG